>JARHVA010005681.1:135000-182500 GCA_037957365.1 Torreya grandis | reverse complement strand
AAATATTATTCCCCAACATATGTTTATTAGGAATCAAGGTTTATATTTTCATATGAATGTTTAAAAAAAAAATTAGCTATAAAATACGATTGAATTTTTTCAAATATTATAGTGGATGATAAGCAAAAAATTTGGTGGAAGATCAAAATTTCTAAGGAATTATATGTATATTTTTTCATTATTTAAATATGTATTGTATTAAATTTTGAAGGGTAATTTTGAATGGATGCACATCATAACAATTTTACATGACATATAAGGCTAACCTTCAATTGTAACCCTTTGTAGCAATCAAGGAAACACAGGAAAATAAGAAGGAAAATTTGTATGATGTATATCATGACACCAATCATATAACAATTCAAATTAAATATATAAATCAAAGAAACATGACCAATCACCTTAGGAATCATCCCAAACTTAGAGTAAGTCACACATGAATAGTAAACAAGTCAAATAATATCACACACATAGAGTATACATGTCAAAAAATATCACACAATTAAAAAATGTATATGCATGTGACACAAGGTATAAAATTAAATCATCCACTATATTGAAATAAATAGAGTTACACCAATAAATAAACATAAACACAAACATATAGTAGATGTAAAATAAGAGAGGCATTCCATACTTTAAGTACTATAACAAATACTTAGACTAGTCATATAAAAAAATCAACACTAAAGGCATAAAAAGTATATCAAGGGCATGAACATATAGAGAAACACCAAAATCTAAGATATATTATATACCTAGATATAAAATTCAAATATTATAAAGGAAAACATGAAATATATAACCTAAATAATTTTATGAACCATCTTATAGGATGCCATAGGAGTGGGCATGGGGATGCCCCTTTTTATCTATGAATATATAATGATATGTATAAACAAGTAGTCCTACATATAATTCAATCATACCATTATCAATCATGATTACGTCTATCAACCTTGATTGTTATATATTAAATATCACATAAAAAATGATCCATGTATGTAATCCTATAATGGTAAACAATATAAGGATCCAATAAAAGTGGAAAAGGTATAAGACCATACTAGATCCAATACATATATAAGACACAAGTACACAAAGTGGTCTAGGAATATAGATAAGAGCTATGATCAAGGATGTTATAATGGATCTAAAAGGGTAATATAAATAAAAAATACCAAGCATATAACCTAAATATATCCATGGTGTCATTAAAGAAAGAGATATAGGGGTAATCAATGAAATTAAAATGCCATTAAGTGGCAACCATGATTTATTCAATCTAAGGGTTATATAAGTGTCATTATAAGATAAAAATGAGCCAAGTAAAGATAATTAAAGTATAATTATATACTAAAAATCATGTATTAATATAAACATGATTCAACATAAAATAATATAGTCTAATTTACTAATCAAAGTAAAAAATAAAGAGTACATGATTAAGATACATACTTTGGATTCACTTGTCAGTGAATCAATATCCCTTTGAATTATATCAGTTTATGATAAATGGTTATAGGTCAAGTCAATTTGGAAAGAATAAAATATAAATATACCCAAGTTATGGACTCTAAATATTAAATTTACCTCACTGGATCAACTTCTCTCCTTGAAATTCTTAAGTCCTTGCGCTTACTTGTCTTCCATAAGTGTAATATAATTAGACATAATTTCAATTATTATTACTATTTATATGTAAAATCAGATAAATTATGATGTATCTTTTTTAATAAATTAAAAATATGAACCTTTTATATATATATATATATATATATATATATATATATATATATATATATATATATATATATATATATATATATTCAGACACTAAAAGTCAAAATTTTAACCTAGCCAACATCATCAACTTGATCGATGGATTATAAAAACTATATAAAATATAGTAAATCATATACTTGACCAATGAAATCAAATAGATTAGATGGTACCATGATATTCCATCAAATAGACTAACGACATCGTGTAAAGGCATATAAAGAGAAAAAAATAGGAATTTAAGATAGAGAGAACCTTAGGGGAAAATAAACATGGATGTCATATTAGAATGGAGTTGGTATTAAGAAGAAATAATAATGATATAATATCTCAAAAAAATTAATGAGCCAACCTAGCGTAATCCTAGTGTACTCATTAGGATGTACACTCACAGCTATTAATGCATTGAAAAGTTATGTAAGAGAAAAGTGTTAGTAAGAAAAATTTAGGTGTATATATTTAATTATTAGAGTCATCCATTAGGATTTAATGATAATATAATATAATTAGAGGATGCTATTTTTTCATGTCATTGATAACATCGATGAATCCATTAAGTGGATGAGCATTTTGATCTTATGGAGGTCACTTTTAAGCTATCATATGAAAATTATCTTGGCCTTTGGATTGATTAAAATTATTTGGAAGAAAATTATTAAATATTTTCAAGTGTTGGTTTAATGGTTACATTAATTAATTCAAAGCATTATTGAGACCCTCTACTTAAATTTGATTATTCTTAATTAAGTCTTGGATCTTATGTTTCAAAGTTATATATCTATTTATGGAATGTCTAGTGAATTGATGATAATATAAGTATGCATGAGTATCATTATTATTAGGAAATGGCCTTTATTATTAAATATTTATTTTAAGAGGTAAAGTGATCATATTGCATTGATTAAATCATTTAATAACAATTTAAGGACTTTTGGTTAATTGTGTAAATTGTCTTCATTTTTTTGTTGTGATAGTACTCTCATGTTAGATGGTTGGTACACCCCATCAACTAAATTATTGGCCTCATTATTATGTTGTAAAATATTTTCACTAATCTTACATTAAATTTTTATTTATCTTAGAATTTATCTCTACTATAGGTAGGGGAATTGGTAACATATTGAACCATGTTGGCTTATTAAATCTTCATCTCATTTATCTAACCACATGATAAAGTTCTTCAAAATATTGGTGAGTGTTGAATATCACTTTGTATTTAATGGGTGAGATTAAAATTTGATCAAAGATAATTTTTAACACTATTAAGTAATTAAAAAGTCCTTGATGTAATAATAGGAATGAATTTAAGCACATGCATATAAAATTTATCATTAGATCCTTGTTTAAGTTAAATTTTTTTTGAAAATATTACCTTCTTAATTATCTTGATTGTAAAATTATCTAATAAATTATCTAGTCACAAAATTATCATTAATATCAAAATAATTATTATCATTAGATTTAAAATAATTTACATTCACATTATCACCAACATGTGTATTAGAAGAAGAAACATTAACATCATTGAGCGACATTGTTATATTTTTCAAATAAACTCGAGTATTAACCAAAAGAGTTTAAATAAAATCAATATTTTTAAAACTCAATCTATCACTATGCAATGTAGGGGTCTTAGATTTAATATCCTTAGTTGGCATAAGATGGAAACATATATAACATTCAAACATATCCTAGAACTATTATAATCATAAATATTCATCCACAAGATCAATTTCGACACCATTATCATAGTATAATTAAGCCACAATGCACACATAAATTAGACACTAAGTCTCTCTTTATACTATCTCATATATTAATTGATATTTTACAAATTAGAGCCTTCTAATAAATATCCAAAGTGAGTTTTTTGCATATCTATAGGGTTTTGTAGGAGTTGGATAAATGTGCACAAGAGAACAAACTCTTACATGCATAATAAAAAATTCCCAAAAAAATATTCCAATAAATCAACTACATAATTTAATTTAACCTTAACTATATATATTAGTTGGAACATAAAAAAATAATGTAGTTAGGTAAATACCACCACTATCCTAGTTTGAAAACACCAACACCATCTCTTAAGGATAAAATTAGGGAGAAGGAAAAGAGAAAATTCCATAGATATGAGTCTTAGAAACTAGGTTTGATTAGGTACCCATGTACAATGAAGTGTGACCCAAAAAAATGAGTCACCAAAAGGTTTATAAAAAAACCAATAATAACAATGAAATTGGAGATATCTAGTATATGATTTAAGGTATCCCAAAAAATATATGGCTCATTAATTGAACATAATGATGAAGAAGGTGTTTGGTGTATGGAATGCCACTAATGAAATCAATTTTAAATGAGTGGTCTAAGTCCATTGAAAAATCACTAAAAAAACAACTAACACTATAGATAATATAATAGGTCCTTAAAAAAATAAGTCTATTAGAGGTGTTGAAAGTGTAAAAGAATTCACTAAGATAAATTGTATCAACTTCCTAAAGTAGATGCATCCCAAGGGGTTAGATAGGAAAATAACACTTAAAGAAGCATGATTTTCACCCCCCATACTACTGATTGGGTGAAATGACACAAAAAAAATGTACAAGTGGACAAAGATAACTACTCAAACATGGACAAGCTAATACTATAAGAAAAAATGGATCCTTAAAAAAATACTTATATCAATCTATCAAAGAGGTACTAAAGATATACATAATTTATCTATTAATAATACGGCCCTAGTGGTGATGGGAGAGTTAAGTAACTAAAGTATATAAGCTCAAATTTGACCACACACACATGGGGGTAAACTAGGAATAAAAAACCCTTCATGGATCTATATACTTAATGTGACTACAAAAAGATCCCATACAAAGAAACCCACCAAATAATGAAAGGATATATAGAATGTTTTCAATATATATAACACACCATCAATAAAAATAGATTTTATCCTAAGATAAGGAATAGCTACCAAATAAAGTATGGAGAACATTTTGTGGATGAAGAAGCTAAATATTGATAGAACCACACTCGTAATATCTTCATAAAGAATATTGGAAATGCTACCACAACTGATTTAAAATCCATCCTAGATGAATATAAATGGTGGATGGTGTTGATTTAATGTGATTAAGTGAAAAGTAAACAAAAGGTGAATTTTAATAAATATTTATAATTTTTTTATCTTTATCATGCCTGAATGAATAAATATCAAGACTATCATGCTTGAGTGAAGGTGTAATAGAACTCATGTGTTGTTCAACATCCTCACAAAAAGTGGAACAAACAAAACTAAAATAGATATGACATAAAAATACCTAAATTAGGATGAAACAGCTACGTGATAACCAATTCCATGGTGAGCAATGCAATGAACATGCTACATATGAGAATAATATGCCTTGTGAATGTTTTCCAATACCTCTACCAAGGTAACCCATAGAATAGAGTATATGAGAACTAAAGGAAGTTTTATGCTTATGAAAAGATGAAAGCACATATGTAGATGGATTTTATGTGGGGTGTGTAGGAGTTGAAATAGTATGAGCATCAAATATAGTAGGTGAATCTTTATCTAGTATGTCATAGTCTAAAATTACATCAAGTGGAAGCATACTAGATTCAAGAACATGTAGTGAATCACATGATAGTCTAGGATCAAATGAATGTAAGTCCAATATATCAATATGATGTTTTAAATGGATAAATTAGTTTTTAGTAAGAGTATGAGGATGTCCTTTTCATAAATGAGGGAGTTAAAAAATATAGTTTTGCTTCTTGATTTTCCTATTCTCTTATACATAATCATATCTTCTTAAAGTAAACATATTTTATAGAAGAGCGTATCATTTTATGACTATAGGTTATTAGTCTCCTATGTGATAGGATGGATTTCATGGTATGAATCCATTAAAATAAGGAAAGCAAGGCCTTGGAATGAACCTAAAGCTAAAAACACACTCAGTAAGATGTAAACCCCCACCCCCAAACTATTTATAATGATGTATTTTTTAACAATGTTTTGTCCCAATTGGCACAAAATAAATATGTTATAAACCCTCTAATAATCTATAGTATGTATTTAAACATGGAAAAAAGTTACCCCATAGAAAAAATATTATGGTAGTTTATACATAGTGCATTTATAATTAATTTTTAAGTAGAAAATATGTAAAATTTTAATACATGTACAAATGAGAGACTAAAAAAATGTGGTGGCACAACTATGAAGATCACAAAAACTATCTTAATTTTAATAAATGGTGCCACAATATGAGTTACCTATTATAATATATGACCTTTGGAAGATCAAAAAAGATATGATTGTAAAGCAAATTCTAGAATAAAATGAAAATATTGGAAAATTGGTCACTCAAATGGAATAAAAAACTATACCATTGCATATATAATGAAAAAATAGTTATTGTTGAAAAATATTTCACCTCTATAGGCTTTTAGATGGGCATAAATAATGTCCACAAAGTTGTCATGTAAAATGAAGAATGCAAGTGGTACAAGATTAAAAAAAATCAATTTTTAAAAAACCCCTTAAGGGGATTCTAACCTTAGACCTTTATAAATGGATAGGTTTTAGTAAAATTCTATTATCAATTCTACCATGCTATATCAGTAGGCACTTAGATGTACAAAAAATTATTAAAATTTATGAATTTAATTAAAAAGTTTTAAAAAATAGCAAATTAAATATTTCATGAAAATGAGAATGCCTTCTTTGGAGTGTGGGACTACATGGGTTATGATATGGATTTTGAGGTGGCATAAGGTGCAATAATGGTTTTTGGTGATCTCCTTAGACTGAGAAGTATATGTGGAGGTTTGTAGTGGTCAATGAATTTTGTAGCACCTATGGAGGCCTACATGTATATCTAGAGGATTCATTTAAAGATGCTAGGTATTATAAAGTTAATACATGTAGAAAGGAAAACATTTGAATGAATAATATGTATGCATATTTGATGGTCAATACTAAACACAAGATAGTAGATCTCCATGTTGGGGATGGTAGTCTTTATCATTGGTGGAAGGTATTTAGAAGAGTGGTTGTTAGTGAGAACACTACTGGTATTATATGGGATATGGTATAAGGGTGTTAAATGGAAGAAGCACAATTAACAAGTGACTCTAGAGCATAAAAAAATACAAGTTCCATATAGCCATTATGATATTTCCATAATTTATTTAAAAATATTCAAATGGTGGAGGATTACACAATGTTGAATACCAATGTACGTCTAAATTCAAACACTAATACCAACATCATTGAGAATATAAATGTTGTTGTACACTTGATAAAAATTTATCTATGATAAAATAATAGGATATGCATATGAATAATTTTGTTTTCTTATAAAATTGATTGTAAAGATATGAATGTCATATGTAGGGGTTATCATAAATCCCCCAAAAAATTTAATTTTAAAAAGTTGTCCATATTGGATGAATTGGTAGTGCTTGTATGGGTTTTTGGACATTCTAGACTCAATAGTGAGGTCCATTTTCCCCAAAACTCTTATACATGTACATGTTCCAAAAATATCACAAAAAACTCTTTTGAAATATTTTTAAAAGAGAGCATATTCATAATGAATATGAGAAAATGTATTGAGTAATGGATACAAGATCCCATTGTGATACCATTTCAAAGTAATAAATACTCAACCACAAGATCAATATATAGACCATTACAATAATGTAATTAAGCTAAAATATAAAAATGTATTAAATACCAGGTATTTGTATATATTGTTTCATATCTTAGTAGATAATTTACAATCAACTCCTTGGAATAAATAGCCAAGGTGAATTTATTACATAGTTACATGTGGTTGGATGAGTTGGTTAAATGTGCATCAGAGAAAAAAATATTACATGCATAATAAAAAATTCCCAAAATAATAATCCAAAAAATAATCTACTTAATTTAATTTAATATTAATTATATATGTTAGTTTAAACATAATAAAAACTGAGGTAGTTGGGTAAAGACAACCATCATCCTAGTGTGAACACATATATATGAATCCGAATGATTAGAGAAGAAATACAATCCAGTGTTTTCAATAATACACAAGGGGCAATGGAAAATGATTTTAAATAAGATATAAATAAACCCAAAAAAACATATCTAATATGAAATGAAGGGACAATCTAACCCTAAGGGGTGTAATAGGGCATAGGTTCACCAAAATGTAGATAGTGTAAAATGGTTTACCTAAAAATTTCACTACACTAAACTTAATACATGTTTGGAGTTAAAATACAATAATATTATAATATTAGAAAAATAAAAAGATATCTAATTATAGTAAAATGTTGAAATTCTTTAAAATTGATGAGGAGAGGGTCTTTAGTAAAACAAAAAATTATATTTGTTTACCCTATTTCTAGTTTTTGGAAAAAAAGGAATAAAGTAGTTGAAATTAAATATATCTAAGAAAAATTTAATGAAAATACATAATTCATATTTATCTAACAATAAATGATGAGAAACAAGTACAAATTCCACAAATGAAACTAGACTAAGTGATGTAAATGAAAAGGGATTAGGAATGATCACACCCATTTGCCATTATGGAAATATGAGTGTATAAGAATTGTGAATATTATGTGAAATATATCCTTAAATATGGAAACTATGCAATTATTTGGCAAAAAAACTATTCACGTTGATAGACCCATATGACCATGACTCTTTGATTGTGGTTGGGTTTTTCCTCCTAGGATTTTGTAGTTGGTTTTTATATCACTGTGAAATTTTTACCTTCCTATTTTTCCTATACCTTAACTTCATAGATGTGTTAGGAAAAATGTGTATAAAAAATATATTCTTCTTGATCTAATTTGACACTCTAAAATAAAAGAAATAGTTATGGAGTTCGTAAATTGCCAATGTAGTGTTGTAAATTATGTATCTTATATGCACAGAATTAGACATCCACATAGTTTTATGAGTGTGTGGATGGAATAAATCAAGTTAGATTTCATGAACAACAACTTATTTAGAAGTGATGATGTAGTTATATGTAGCATAATACCCTCTTTTGGTATAATGTAAATGTTGAGAGACCAATATAAAATGACAATGCTTCAAGTGTATGAGATTTAATGAAGCATGATTTAAGTGATTCTTGTCTCTAGATTTAACCTTATATGTGAACTACATTTTTATATTCACAAACTTTTTATAATAACTTCTAAATGATAAATGACATGGTTAGACCTTGTATATATATTTTAACCTAGGATAAATTATGTACACTTGATGACTAAAGTAATGTATAAATCAGGAGTAAAGGCACATGATTAATTGTAATGAACTAATAGGCCTAAAAATAAAATTGACAAACCTAAAGGGTGTATGGCTATGTCCTAGATAGACACATTTAATATATGGGTTTGATCTAAGAATGATTATGGATCTATTTTTGAGGTAAGATTGGGTAATAAGTGAGAAATGGTATAGATAGTGTTAACTGATATAGTTTTAATAAGTGTTGAGATAATTTCAAGCTCACTAGACCAAGTGTAGAACTATTTTGGGGTTGGGTTAGTTATAAAAATAATATATAATGTAAGAGTTTTTTAAATAAGTTAAATTGGGAATAAAACCTTGGGAATAATCATAAATGAAAATCAAATAAAAATAAAATACAATGGCTAAGTAAAAAAATATATCATCCAAAACATGATAAAATATTAGATGAAATGTATAATAAAATATATTATTTATCATAAATGTCTCAAAATATCAATATATGCATCATCAACAACATCATAAATCTCATGTTGAAACTAATAATTAGCTCTATCCATGTTCTCTTATACTCTCTCTAAAATCCATGTAATGACAACCTTGCAAATGACATCTATGGATAAATTAGGTATAATAGAATTTGAAGTATGTTGATCTTGAGGCTATGAATAAGATATGTAGAAAAACAAATATACAAAATGAATAGGTTATTTTGGCTATAGAGGAGGATTTTCCTTCATCTTATGAAAATGGCATGACTAGTTTGAAGGATCTCAGTGCTCTTGTATTTGAAAATTATGGATATATTGTTTGTATGCTCAACACTCATCCATGGGGTAAGAAAAAAACCATATAATAATGTTCCCCTTTCTTAGATAAATACAATATATTTTATTTTAGAGGTTTATTATATGGCTAAGGAGGTAAAGGTTGTGACACATGATGAAGGATTCTATATGTTTTGGATAGGCTCAAAAATCCTCTTTAAAATTAGTAGTGTCATTAAAATCATTAAATTATTAGGTGGGGAAGGTGAGTGTGGTTTTTAACAATCCATGATATTGGATTGGCCTTATGACTTATACTACTCCAAATGTATATCATACACTTTAAAATTCTAGATGAGATGACCAAAGATATTTTTCCATGTGAAAAATTATGCTTGATGGTGCCATCTTAAATGTTGCATTGATGATTTAGTGTTTATGGGTGTGGTTTCAAAACTAACATATCCTATGGAATAATAGTCTCCATAATGGGGATCTAACATAAGGGACTGATTAAATATTATAGTTTTTAGATATTCCACTAGGAAGATTATAGGGAAATAAAACATCATCATGCATCTCAAATCAAGAAAGAGTAATCATGTTAATACTAGAGTTGAAATATGTTTGATCATGTGATTTTTAAAGGGGGATTAGTTTCTTAATATGTATACATGTTTGGATTTACTATCGTATCCAAACAAATATGGATCATCTAACATATAATCATCATCATAGTCATAGTCATAGATGGTAAGATCCAAGTGGAGGGATTCAACCATTCTATCACTATGATAAGAAGTGTCAGTAAGAGTTTTTTTAGAAAATATTGTGATTATGGTAATCTCATCAATTTACCTCTTATGATAACATGGTCATAATATAGGACACAATTGAATTATGATACGATGAGGGAGATCAATTATTTTTAATTTTTGAGTTGATTTCATCAATTGCATTTTCATGGTAATCAATAAGGTTGGATGTATGTTCCCAAAAATATCAAGGTGATTACTAAAATATATTAATGAGATACCAAATTAGTTAAAAAATTAATAATCATGCAATATAATATTTGGGAGATATTCAATGGTGGGTATTTTTAAAACACCACTTTTATTTGAATTTCTCAAAGTTACAAAGGTGAATATCTCATTGAACTTTTTAGATATCTCTCAAATGGGTAAACTTGAAACATTGACATGAAAAATAAATTATGGTCATATAGACACATAAATTTGGTATGAGACACTTGGCAATGTCAGTTTAGATGAGTCCTTAACATATATGACTTGTGCATACATAATTAACTCGTACTCACATTTCCTCTTAGAAATTAACCTATATATGGGGTTGCCCTTCATGATTTTATCGTCATTAAATTACATGCTCTCCTTAATATATTCCAAAATATTCTAATATTTTAAAAATATTTTCATCATTCTCTAAATCATTATCTTCTTGATCCTAGATAGTTTAGACAATAGTTAAATGTTACTAGTTAAAACTATCATATGCCTTTATTAACTCAATATCTTAAAATGAATTCACACATGATTGATGCATTTTTACATGTAACTAGATATGAAATGAAATAAAAAAAACTAACAATTTCACATATGAGTAACAAAATGAGCCATTCAATGATACTAATTTACCTTTTAGAGGTATTGACTCTATATAGGTGTTTATACCAATACTTTAATATATCCCTATACATTCACCTATGGCTACACATGTTATGTCCATTCATAGTGTGGAGTCAACAAAAGGTTTTCATTTTATTTTTTGGTTATGCATACACATCATACTTTTAATCCTCCTAAGATGGTTACTCATGTGACATCACCCATTTATACATAGTTTTTTATGCCTGATGCTCAAATTATTATGCAAATTATCATTAATCTTAAATCTAAGGTTTCAAAATTAGAACAAGGTTATTATAGAGTGGGTTATTTTAATAATTTTAATTCATTATTACGTAATAATTAGTATTATATATTTTATATTATCCCTTAGTTACAATAATGTTTTCACCTAAGCTTACACTATATGATGATAAAGGTGATCTAAAATAATAACTTAAAGGCTTTATCATAGCATGTTTGGATTATGAATCCAATGGAAGTTTTTGACTAATTTTTTTCAACATATATTAATAATTACACGTTTTTATGGTTATAGGACCTCCTCTACCAATTTATATATGCCTTCAATCATTTGGATAATCAATACTTAGCATAATGTTTTTATCAACAATGGTGAAAATATGTCCTATGACCAAATTGTAAAACTTAAAAAGGGACCAAATGAACCCATCAAGGATTATTCTCTTATTTATAATAACATGTTATATAATATGAAAAATCCTATGGATGATAATTAGGTGTAAGACATATTTAAGAAAACCTTTCTTGTTGCACTACATGAGTCCATTATGTTCAAATTATTTTAATATTTTGATGAATTATCCTATATGTGATGTAGGTACATCTATATAGAAGTCTCTTTTTTTTAATTTTATTCAATTTTGGTTTTTATTATGTTTATAAGGTAATTAATGGTCAATAATAATCCTTGTCTGTACATCATTTGTCATTTTTAGGAAGTTTAGGAGTCTTTCTAGGTTTCCCATCAAAAATAGAAATTTAGAATTTAGAATTTACTTTTAAGAGTTTAGAAGGTTATGGGAATGTTTTAAAATAATGATAAATTTATAAGTGGTATATTGGGTCTAACAATATGTATTATGTGTATCTAAATCCTCAACTCAACTCAAGTCTGTATTAAACTCAACCAAGATACACCCAATGTAGGTTGATGACTAATTTGAGCATGTATAGAAGAGTCTTTGTTGATAGATATCTATACATGAAAACAAGAATAAAATAAGATTATTCATGATGAAATTTTTTTATAAGAGGATCCAATTAAGTAACAAATACAAGAAAAAAATAATAAAAATGGGGAGAACAAGGTTGTAGAAGAAGATTGTGTACAAGATTGCATTCAAAACAATGGAAAGTATGTTTGATTGAGTCATTTACTAAAAATTTAAATAATTATTCATAATTAAGATGATTTATTTTTTATTTTATAATAATATTCATTATTTTTGTAAAGATTTTTTTGTTTCAAACTTGAAAAGGATACACATGTTGCTACAGTGACGAAAGATTATCATAACAGGCAAGGAAAATACATTTTCACCTATATTTTAGATTGTTAAAGTGATAAAGTAGGTTAAAAGAATAGGAAAATTGTGGGTTAGACCACATCTAGGTTTTATATCTAAAAAATAATCTCAAAATCTTGATTTATGCATTTTTAGTGCTTTCAACCTTGGTGCAAGCTACTAGAGTTTGAGACACAAATTGCTTTATATCTTGAGATTGAACCATGAAAACTATATATAACTTTGTATAATGTTTTAAAGGGTGTTTATAAGTATTTTAAAATATTTTAAAGTTTTTTGGTAATATTTAGAATGATTAATAGTAAAAATACAAGTAACATTCCTATAGGTGAGGGTTTTAGAAGGGTTTAAGAAGACTAAAAAGTGCATAACTTTGAAAGTACTTATCTAAACTCCATGAAAATTTTTATTTATGTTTAATAATATTTATATGGAATTTAAAATTTGATTTAAAGGTTTATATTCATCTAGTGAGTAATTTATTATAAAAAAATTAGACTTGTAGATTTTAGAAACCTAGAAAACCCTGATTTTAGCACACCAAAACCACTTTATCTTCTAAATGAATGATCCAAATGACTTGAAATTTTTTAAGGAGATAGAGTATACTATTTTTATGTTTTAAATGTGTTTTTATAATTTTTTTCCCTGTTTAAGGTGATTTATATAAAAGATAGACTATATGCCTAATTCTTAGGCCTATAAACCCATGTTTTATGTTTTCTTATAATTTTAAGGCTAGATAAATATATAAATAGATATTTTGAGTTTGTAAAACATATAAGTTAATGTTTGAATACATTTTTATGATAATAAAAATTTTATTTGTCCATTATAGTGCAAAAATAACAAGCAGACCTAGAAGAAAAGGTTACAATCCTATAAGTCAAAGCCAAACTATTGAAGGATATAAGATATTAAGGATCCCTTACACCATAGTGGTATTATACATGAGCATAATAAATATATAATAATTTGGTTTTTATAAATTTGTCCATAAATAAGGTAACAAGTTATGGAACAAAAGCTTATAGATTAAAGTACAAGGATGACACTCAAAGATTGAGGTGGTGTAGGTCCAATAGGAAAACTAGTAGAAGTATCATCGGTGAGAAGTTTTTAGGCATGTTTGAAATAAATTAAAATTTCTCAATAAATATTGGTTGTATTAGATGATGTGAGATACAATGAATAAGTAGCAAAGAATATTTTGCTTAGGAACACTTATAAATCAAAAGGTAAGTGTTGTAAAATTATTATTGATGATAGTAGCATTGATAATATATATTTTTATTATATGGCTGAGAATATATAATTTAAAATACTGACACATCCTATGCCATATAAAGTAACTTGTCTTCAAATAGGACATCAGGTATTGGTTAAGGAATAATGCAAGTTTGAATTCCAATTTGGTAGTTACAAAGATGAAGTCATTTGTGATATGATGTCTATAGATATTTTTCATGTTTTGATTGGTAAACCTTGGCATTTTCATAGGAAATATATGCATAATAAAATTAATAATACCCAAGGATTATAATATAATTTTAGGAAACCCACATTAATACCCTTAAAGAATGATAGTGCAGGAGCTGAAAATAGTATTAAGATGCTACTAATGAGTGAAAATAAGTTCTTGTAGTAGGAAAAAGAAGAAAAGGTAGGTAATATGTTGATTGTTAAGCCACAAGCGTAAAATTTTCCATGTGAGAAGCTCAATAACATGAATGAAGAAAAAAATGTGAGTGAATAAAATAAAGTTGTCTTAAAGGAGAATAAGACAATAATATTCTTGTATAAAAAGCCTAAAACATAATATTAGAATATCAAAGATGAAAATGATAGTTGTAAATAGCCTATGGAATAATAAATCCTCATGAAAGAGGAGATAGACATGAAATAAAAGAAAAAAATTAGATAATTACAAATTTATATGAAATAAATCAAGAAAATAGTCAAGAGAATAACTAAGAAAAAGAGTTGTAGGAAAGTAAATAGATAAGCCATGAGAAATTGTAGGATGTAGATATGGTTGGTACATACAAGTAAATGACAATTAAGGATTAAATATGAAATAAATATAAAAATAGAGATATAGCTAAGGTGGATACATCATGTGAAGAGAAGTTTGAGTTTACAATTGAATCATTTTTAATAAATGAAAGTAGTATATATGTTCCCATGGAGGAACTAGAGAAATGGTTAAGTTGCAAATTCATGCACATGAAGAGAAGAATAGGATCATAGATAATCTATGTGTGGAATCATAATATCATAATAAGAGAATTGAATAAAGGATCAGGATAAATGTGGTTAAGAATGGAAATTTCAGAATCCATCATGTGAATAGAAAGCAAGAATAACATGCTAAAAGTGGAGAAGGGTTGGAGATGCCTCAAAGGAATGAGGAAATATTGATTATCTTAACATGTTTGTTTCATGTGTAGGTAGAAAAATGGAGAATATATCTAATAAAAATCACAATGTGCTATAATTGAACATGTACATCTATATGAGAATCAAAGTGAAGAAAGTATTCATTTTTAGTAATTAGAGTAAGAGCTCATGAAACTTTTAAATCCCAGGAGTCTGATGTAGGTACATCTATATAGAAGTCTATTTTTTTAAATTTTAGTAAATTTTGGTTTTTATTAGTCTTATAACATCATGAATGATCAATAATAATATTTTCCAATGATTTATTTATCATTTCTAGGCCATTTAGGGGTCTTTCTAGGTTTCCCACCAAAAATAGAAATTCAAAAATTTGAATTTATTTCTAAGATTTTGGAAGGTTATGGGCATGATATAAGGTCTTGATCAATTTTTAATGGGTATAAATGGTCTAAAAATTTGTATCATGTGTATGTAAACCATCAACTCAACTCAAGTTTATATTAAACTCAATCAAGATACGCCCAACAAAGGTTAATGACTAATTTGAGAATGTCTAGAAGAGTCTTAAGTTGATGAGATATATTTTTACATGAAAATAATAATAAACTAATATTATTCATGTTATAACAATATGATAATCTTATAACCACCATAAGAGTACCCAAGGAAGTAACAAAGACAATAAAATAAGAAAAGTGGGGAAAATAGGGCTATAAAAGAGGAAAGTGTATAAGATTGCCTTCAAATCAATGGAAATTATGTTTTATTGATTATTTTAATACAAATTTAAATCCTTATTAATATTTAATATGTTGTATTTTCTATTTTAGAATCATATTTATTTTTTTGTGAATTTTTTTTGTTTGTTGCAAACTTGACAAGGATACACAAGGTGTTATAGTCAAGAAAGACTATCATAATAGGCAAGGAAAATCTATTTTCACCTATATTTTATATTATTAAAATGATAAATAATGTTAAAATAGTATTATAATGGTGAGTAATACCACCTCTACATGTTATATCTAAAAATTAATCTCAAAATCTCAATTTATGTATTTTTAGTGTTGTCGGCCTTAGTGCAAGCTTGCTAGGGTTTGAGATATAGAATGTTTTATATCTTGAGATTGAAAAATTCAAATTGTATATAAATTTTTATAATTATTGGAAAGTATTTTTATAAGGTTTTGAAAATATTTTAAATTATTTTTATGTTATAACCCATTTGGTTTAACTCAAATAATAATAATAATAATTTGTTTTTATAGACTTCACTTAATAATCAAATCAAATTATTCCAAATAAGTATATGTGAATTGATATTCAAATAAATAAATATTTCATAATAAAAAGTTATGATTCATTTATATAATAATCAACTAATCACATTCAACAAAATTATAAATTTAGTCCATCACAATATGTATAAAAAATGAATAATAATAGCTCAAATAATTGTTGAAATTTTATACAATAAGATTGTACAATAAGAGAAACCAATATATTATTTATCAAGTATAATAATACAATATTTTTACATCAGAGTGTATATAAATAAATATACTATTCTATGGAACCAATGAGTGTTTAAACTCATTATATGTAAATAAACTAAAATCATAAGAGTCTCTATTGGGTGACTACTAGAGGAGAGGGAGAGCATCATAAGAGCTATTTTATGAACCAACCATGGACCATAGATCCCCCAAAAAATGCCCAAATAGAGAATGACACTCCCTTCATAGATGAGTAGATGATAATGGTGTAGGTATTGAGAAATCAATTAGAACCCATGTGTTATAATATTTTAACTTAATGTAGTATATCATAAAGAATTTTTTTCTAACATGACATCCTACATATATGAATATAATCAAATAGGTGACTATAAACATTATTACTAGTAACCCAAGTTGCACCCTTTGAATGAGATTTTTCAATTCTAATTCAAACTTAAACTAACATGGGATGGCCTAAATGTCATGGGTTACCTATAGTTTAGACCAAACCCATAGATTATGAGGATAGTTCCCCTAATATATCAACCTAAACTCTTATTATAAGACCTCTTTATATTGGGATGAAAAGGGTTAAGATGAAAATTTGAAAGGAAAACTTATATTAAGTGTGGTGATGCACTAATGTTCACTTATCCTCTCTTGATAGATATTTAAACACACTCATGAATCCAATGTGAGAAAATTAATTAACCAAGATTATTGACACCATCCTAAACATGAATATTTAAAATGAAGGTTAGGTATAAAATCTGCAACTTGAAGGCAAAAGAATGTAGGTTTGTATGAGACACTACCAATCAAATCACTCTTAAACACCACTAATACCTATCAACACATTATATGAATTATATATGGTGATAATGTGATGTTATGTGAAAGAGAGGACCATAAAAAGAAGATAAAACTCATACTTTATGCAAATCAAAAATCATAACACACACTAATGGTCATACAAAAGTCTGTAATTATTTTTTCTCTATTGATTCAAGGTGCAAGATATAATTTTGGAAAAGCTTTGCTGCACCCAACCAAGGTATGATAAAAAAAATATTAATGCCTAAATATATAGATTTTTACTGAGAGAGAGATGAATATAGGCATAAAATAGGTCATGAAGGGGCCATAATGTCCATGTATTAGTTACAATAGTCTCCCTTACTCTCCCATTCATTACTTGAGTAGATAGGTGCCTTGAATGAAATCTTTGGAACATTGATGCCCAATTTTAGTAAGGTTTAACCCTTTAATATTTAATTCATGCCATATTTAGGTAACTCCCTCTCATTTTATGAGTTACAAACATTGATAGAGGCTTAATTGGACCCTTTTCCATGAGGCATTAAGTGGTTGCCCACACCTATAGATTAACCTTGATGAATAAGCCACCAAAAATAATTGATGATGATCATAAACATGTGGTATAATTTATTCAAATGGAGTTTACCTATGTCATAATGTGTCTCATTAACTCCATTATTCCTTTCTATTCTTGTTAGCACTTCCCTCTTGTTGGTAAATATGACCTCATGAGCTAGTAACCTAGTCTTCTATCCATCCACTATTTAGATGACTATGATAATTGAAATAGATATTTAACATATCTAATTATGATTTAATTGCACCTAAATTAACCTTATAAATTATTATATGGAACCTTAAAACATCTCACACTTTAAAATTTACCCTTTTTGCATGATTAGGCCATCTTGACTAGCTTTGAAGACTGGCTGATTGGTGAAGATTAGTAGAGGTATTTATAAATAGGAAGGTGGAAATTTCCATATTCGAAGAGGTGAAAAAAGTCATAAACAAACACATCCAATTATTGGTAAATTATGTCCAATTTATTTACTTCACTTCTTGTTTAAAACCCTATCAATTTATAGTTTTTATAAGTGTTCATACACCATCCATACAACTACATACCATTGACATGACATACTCTAAGTAGAAAACATGATCCAGGTGTTTTTCAAGTGGCTCCAATTTTTTTGGATTCATTTTTTCTTAAATATTTCTATTTAGGTTCTTCGTAGGGTTTTAGGGGGTTTAAAAGTGTCTGTGACTCTTAATGATGGTTCATATAGGTTAGGGCATAAACATCCAAACCAATTATACTAAATTCATGTAGACAAACCCCTTCACATGCCCTAAAGTTATCATCATCCCATGCATAGGTTATATATATTTATGATCATGTAGAAATGTCTCTTGAGTGAGAATCATAATTTTTAAATAGTCTCTAGGTCTATGTAAGCCAGAATGGCCAATTATATCAACTCTCATATAACCCAAAGAGGCATACACTTCTAAAAAACTTGATTATCTCCCCCATAAAGGTTTATATTTCCCTTAAATCTCATCTTTCCCTTTTTTCTACCTCATAATTAGTATTATCTTAGTGGAGTTACTAGATCACTAAGCATAGGTATAGGGTTTCTAAGTTTTGGTCTTAATAAGGAACTATGAGGCACCTATCCACTATCCTTGAATGAATATCACCTTTGAGGACCATTAGAGTACCCGTGTTGGCCTCATTAAGCCATCTTCCTTCTGTGGTATACAATAGTGCTTCTTTCTTAGACACCTAGGTTTGTCTGCATAGTTAACCAATTAAGGAATCTTCTATTGGTGACTAATCTTAGGTTATTTGGGGACTTTGGAAAGCCTTTTTATCTCAAAAAAATATGGTTTATGTCAATATTTATTAATCCTTTACTTACATGATTAAACTAACTTTTTAAGGCCTAATCCATATAGTATGTCTCCTGCACATGCCAATCAATAGGTCCTTTGAGAGATAATAATATCTAATGAGACATTTATGATAATTTCATAACCAAATTACTACATTTAAATTCATTTAGAGGCATAAATATGTTATTAGGTACCATTCAAGGTTTAGGAAGGGTTTTGGAGGTCCACCATCTTAACGATGGTTCATATAGTATGGAATCCCAAACCAAAACTAATTATCAAGAACCTTTATCCCATTGACCCCTACATCTCCACTAAAAATATTGGGATCCCATACAAAATATGTGTAGAGATAGGAGTGTTGGAAGGTGTGTCTCAATCTTTTTATTGAGCAATTTGTGTAGGTTAAATTTTTAGGGATCATTCTTAAAACTAATCCCCTTAATTCCTTTCATTATTTTATGTATTTTTATTCCATATGGTTAATTAAGTTTCCATAAGATCCATGGTCGTAGGTCCTTCTGATATGAGAGATATGAGCATTTAAACTGATGTATCAAGTTGATTGCCTGGGACATAACTCACGTAGGGTCTTCACACCAATTTGAACCTTTTCTACTTTCATTTTATTGAAACTAATTTTTTAGTACTTGTAACATCCTCCCATAATTTTCATGGTCATCAACTTTGTTTGGGAGGGTTTGAGTATGCCCCAAGGTGGCATGGGCCTTTTAGGTCTAAGACTAGCTCTTAGGGGGTTTAGATGACCTATAGGTGGTTTAGAGATTTAGAGTCATCATGAAATAATATTTTTCACATTTTCCAAACCTTTTACAAATATATCCATTTATTCAAATTCCATTTTAGTCTCCATCCTTCTCTTATGATCTACCTTTAGGTTTGTTTGGGTCAACATGACCTAGTACATAGGACTATGGTAACCGATACTAGCAACTTGGGAAATATTGTTTTAGATGCCATAATGGTGTAATAATATCCCAATATTCGTGTTTCAACTTGATCATATCCTCAAGTCTCATTCCTTCAAATCCTTCTAACACATCTACATACACAGTTATACATAACCTTGTGAGTGCTTGGTTTGTAACTCTAATAAAAAAATTCCTTACTTAGGAGCATTATCAAGTAAGGTATTTCGGTTTTTTATGTGGATTTATCCTATATAAACTCTCCCTTCATGTATTAAAATATTAGTTACTTCTATTGGTTTCTCACCTTCTCATTATTGACAACTCTGACTGATTGTGTGAGCCTCATATAGTCCAAATGCACTCATATAGGTTACTCTACCTTTGGTGATGTGACCACCATAATTTTACCATTTCTCCTAATCAAACCTTGTCAATTTAAATTTATATGTTGAATTATATTTAGGTCAGGATATAAACCTCAAGATTTGTCAATAACATTATAGTTATTGGTTGACACATGTTGACTATCTATAAGGGTTAGTGTATCATGGTTCTATGAGAATAAGAGAGTGACTTATTAGTTGAATGTGAGGTATCAATAACTCTATAATTCCAACCCATCCCTATAAGATGGACATATTTCTTATTCATATCATTCTCCCATTACTTAGGACTGATCTTCACATAGTGAGTTGATAGACTTCTACCAAGGTGGCTTTAGGTCCTTTCCTGTAGGTGGTCATTACTCTCTCAATAAGGTATATGTCCATATAGTCCCACCTCTTCATTACCTAATTTTTTTTTAGAATTATAAGGAGTATATATGCCTTAATCTAATTATTTAAACATATAAATAAAGGTGAATAGCCTATGGGTGATGATAGTGGGGTTGTATGGAACTTGAAAATAGAGTGCATGGTTTAAATTAGAGTATAATGATAGTGCATAGGTGGTTAAAAGGGAGGATATATTTGAGGGATTGAAATTAAATATGGAATCACACACAATATGACATATAACATCCTTATAAACCTCTATATATACACCTAATATAACATAACACTTTGGAGGCCATGAAAAGGCATGCATAGTATGAAAATAAAACCTAAGACTCTCCAAAGAACCTTAACCTTTGCTAAATAAACTTAACTTATACTAAAAGAGATATGAAGGTGTTTGAGAGTAAAATGGTGGTTTCAAGGCCTATGGGGGATATAATGAAGCTTATGAACCTATACAAAAGGATGCAATGGTGTGATTATAACACTTTATACTATGCTTACACTATGTCTTGAGAACCTTGAGGCTATCATTATATGGTATAATACATGTCTATGCTATTTAATCCCACATTTTTAGGTTTAATTACTTCGAAACACCATTTTATAATATTAAAGACCATTTGAGCATTCATTTTAGAGTATAGAGATACGAACATATTCAAAAACCATGAATAAACCTCCAAACACTAGTAACATTAAGACGGATATAGTGGATGCTCTTCCTTATCACTGAAACCTTACTATAATATGTAGGCATAATTAGTTTGGATTTTTCTCAACCCCACATTCACACACATGTGAATCAAATGTTGAAGAGGCCATGAAAAGTCTTTTCAAGGTTTGAAGAACCAAGAACATTCACTATTTTGATCAAGCATACTAGAAATTCAATGAAACTATCCTCCTTATTTTACCTTATGTGGATGAGGTTGATGGTAAAATCACTTAACTTCTTAATGAATGTTTATATAGCTCAGGGAAAAAATCCTACAACTAATGCTCAAGAATGAGAGGTGTCTAAGTTTACTTTCTCTGGATAAGATATTGGGCCTTCTTTCTCTCTCTTATGTACAACATAAGCACACACTTGAGGTGCTCTTCAATCTTACCAATGAGCTCTATGGGAAATATTGATTCATTTTGGGCTCCTCAAGTATTGAAATATCTAATTTATTCTACACATGCCAGTAGTGAATTCATCTTATAGACCCCTGACTCCACTTGAGCTAGTCCATACTCTATAGATTTTTACCACTCAAAAAATTCATGTAACCTAAAAATTCACTAAATTTTCTCATGCTTAAAAACATTAACCATTGTTATCAGGCATGACGAGGGAAAATAGGATTTAGGTAATGCATTCAAGCTCATGGTATGAAATGTAGAAATTGAAAATTCATATTTTCGCATGTGTAGGGTCCATTAGTGGAAATTTAGTGTTGAATTTTATGGAAAGGGGATCAATAGTGAATATAATGCCTTGGTTATGGTATAATGGAGTCCATGAAGGATTTTTAATGTGTGTATTGTGGTTTATTAGCCCATCAAGTCAAATGGAGTAACATTAAGGTCAAGTATCTTACTCTTAGGCCATATACATGACCTTAAGGAGGGATATAAAATGAATACCATTTCAACACATATGAAAAGACTTTAGATCCTATTAAGTACTTAAATTATTCCCCATATATATACATGACATTCTCAAAATATTGAAAATGAACCATATCTTTCATAATTTGAGTATACTAGATAGTTTCATGATGACTCATTACTTACATTATCAAATCATCTCCACCATGTAACTTTTGGATTGTTGAGGCCTCTTAAAAAATTACTAAGGAAATTCATACATGTTCAAATATTGTGAGTAAATTTGACACAAATTGAGACATAGAGTGAGGATAATCACCACATATTGCATTTAAAAAGATAACTAATTACCTATTCTGAAATACCTTAATTTACCAAGATATGTGATAACCATGAGGCCTAATGTTGAACTAGGGTTCATAAGGCTCATTTTGACATCTTTATAATCCTTAGGGTATAAAGTGGTCAATATTTCTGGTGACTTAACTAGCTTGACTTGCCTTTTGGTCAAGATAACTCAAAATCTTTTTGTTTGCCACTCATGGCTAGATAGTAGACCCTTGAGTACCTAAAGACTATGGATAATATCTTTTAGACCTTAAGAACCAATTATAAACAACAATACACCAAAAAAGAGACAATAAAATAAAAATACACATGGTAAAAAATAACTAGAACAAGTTAACAACTACCAAGCATATACAGTAGCACTTAGAAAAAAGAAACTAAACTAGCTACTATGTACAATATGACTTGGTGTTCCTAATAAGAGTATTTGTGGAATATCCCATTGAAAGGGATGGGGAGTTATTTACCATTCAACATAGATAGTTTGAAAGGATTTCTCTTTTTATTTGGTAATTAGGTATGGCCCACTCCAAATACTATCAAACTTTGAATGTTTACTTGGCTTAGCATGATTGTCATCCCATTTAAGCATAATGTCTCCTTATTGAAAGGTCTTGGATGAAGTCCTCTTGTAAAATGATATTTTTAATTGGTTTTGGTTATATCACATAACATGTATATAAATTTACCTTATCTCTTCCAACTCTCTCAACTCATTCATCCTTACTTCCATTACATCATCCTCAATGAGCTCAAGCTAGTGTGTAAGTTTGAAGAATGGTAGCTCAATTGAGCTGGGAAATTTTGATTGTCTAAAAAAAAAGTAGATAATGAGAGTGACCATTATAATTCTTAGGAGTGATTATCTCTTCCCACAAGGTATTCCTCAACTTGGTGTGCCATTCTCTTTGATTGTCTTCCATTATTCTTTTTATGATCCTAATCAAGTTTTTATTGATGGAATCTATTAGTCCATTGCCATATGGATTGTAGTTTGATGAATACTTGAGATGGATTAAATATTTAAGGTCCCACTCACAAAGTTTATCAATACTTATGGCTAAGTAATTATTTTATGTAATGGTAGAGGGGACCCCAAACCTAGTCACAAGGCTACCATAGATCTCCAAAATTGAGTTCTCATTTGCTTCTTTGAGTACAACTACCTCCACCCACATAATAAATTAATAATTGGATATTAAAATTAAATTATTACCAATAATAAATTATAGATTAATCATTCCTATTAATTATAATCCCCATTTCATGAAGGGATATTTAACTTGGATGGGTTTTATAGGTAAAGCAACTAGTCTCTACTTACCAGTGAACATAGCACATTTAAGACATATCTTGAAAAAATAATGTGAGTCCCTAAGTAAGGTGAGAAAAAAATATATTTATCTTATGATATTGTATGTTTTTGTCTTGGCTAAAGAGTGCTTACCTATAGGCCCATCATGAAACTGCTCTAATAACTTGTCAACTTGACTAGTCTAGACACACCTTGGGAGTATGCCACAAATGTCCTTCTTGAAGATTAATCCATCCAAAAATATTTAAGGGATGTATTTTATTCTAAATTTCCTCATTTTTTCCAATATAATCTCATATTACATTCTACCATTTGGAGGAACTTCACTATATCTTAGGTCTAACTATAAGGAGTCATGTTTGTAGTTTCTTGTTGACTATCTTGGATTACCAAGACCATATCTTTCTCTTTTTTAACCTATAATAAAATATTTTAAAAAATTCAAATACCATGATTATATTATTAACATTCACATATATATCATACTTCATGCACTTAGTCACTTAGCCCCTTTTCTCACTTAAGTCTTTATTGACAACTAGGATGAACTACAAGCACAAAATTTTTATTATTAGACACCATGTGTCTAAATTTATTTATTAGTATCATTATATAAATAACATTATTTAAAAAAAATGTATATCTCTCCTTATACCCTTCTAATTCTTGATTGAATAAAGTAATGGGCTACACTAGTCCTTTACCATTTTGTTGAATGAGCATAATAGAAATAACATCACTTATGTAGAAGGCATATATGAAGAAGTATTTTGTAAAATCAAGTTTTATGAGGGTGGTATATTTGTCAATGGCCTTATTTATGGCATAAAAACTCCTTTTACCTTCTTTTCTCCATGAAAACTCCTTATGTTTCTTAAGCATGTGAGTTATTAGCCTCACCAATTATGTAAATCCTAGAATGAATCTCCTAATGAAGTTAATTTTGACCAAGAAAATTTTAAATCCCTTATTATTTTTGGATAGGTACAAATAAATGATTAATTATATCCTCTTAGGGTCAATGGTGAGGCCATCCTTTCACACAATATATCCTAGAATTTTGTAGTTTTGGGGGTTCAAAGAGACCCCAAACTACCTGCACCTATCAAACACCACCCTCAAATGTGTCATGTGATACTTAGGATCCTTTGAAAACATATTTATTTCATCAAGTTAGATAAGTACCATCTCATTTATGATCCCTTAGAATCCCACATCCATTGTCTTTTGGAAGGTAGCCCCTACATTGGATAGTCCAAAGGGAATCTTCATGTGTGTGTAAGTACCCCACTTGGTTGTGAAGGTATTTTTGTGTCTATCCTATTATTTCACTAATTATTTATTGTATCTATATTATCCATCAAGAAAATAGAACCTATATGAACCTACAACTCTCTGAAGAATCTAATCCATGGATGGTAGAGGATAGTGATCTCTTAAAGTAACCTTGTTGAGATCTCTAAAGTTCACATACAAACATATCTCCCCATTCTTCTTCCTCACAACCATAATATTTTCCATCCATGAATAATTTTTTATGGGTAATAAGATCATGGATTCAATGAGATTTACAACTCCTTCCTCATAAGGATCTCAATTTTGGGGTTGACTAGTCTTTATTTTTACCTCATAGGTTTGGCATTCTCCTCCAATTCTAAGGTAGTTGGTACAACCTAGGTTTAAAACCTTTAAATTCATGGTATTCCCATGAAAATAGATATAAAAACTCTTGAAATAATTATATGAAGGTAGCTCTGGCTTCCTTGGCGTTCACCTTCCTTAACTTGAGTAACTTATCCTTGAATAGGACAACCTTCTCATAGTGTTCCTCTTTAGTAGAGATGGTTACCTTTTCCTTTCTCATATATTCATCCTAATTGAATATAATCTCCAATTTCACCAATCCATAAGGTAACTAATTTTTCCCTAGATGGATAATCTGATCTCTAAATTAATGTTACAGTCTACATTGATTCTTTAGCAAAATTATACCTCATGTTGTAAGAAGCAAGAAATATGAATATAAATTTCAAATAATTGACAACTCACCTCATTATTAGGGAATAAGGTCCTACATAAAAATTTAATTTTTAACTACTCTCTAATGTCCTTGACCCCATCAAGTATGTCATCTTATTCCCTAATGGTAGCTAACTGGTCTACATGGTGATTGGACTCCCTAGGTATGGAGTGAATGTCAAACAATTGAAACTCCTCCAAGAAGTCCAAAACCCTATGATTATATGCCTTAAATAGTGGATTCATGACTTAACTTAGGCATATTACCTACTACACCACTAACTCACTATCTCTTTTAGCTTGCAAAAGCCTAATGCCTCTTTTCCTTGCCCATTATAGCCCATGGATGAGGGATTCATACTCTATATTATTAGAAGTGTAGATAAAATAAAAACTTAGGGAAGAATAATACCTTTTATTTGAAGGTGATATAATAATAAAACCTTACCCACTCTCATTCTTTGATCTTGACCCATCAAGAAATAAGTTTCATACACCTTCATGATATTCACTTGTGCTAGTGAGACTTGGCATGTAATATCCTTCTTCATGCATACAATACATACCTAAGTCTACATATTTAATGTTATTTTAAGTATAATAACCATGATTATCTATTACCCATTCATCAAGGAGAAAATATGATATGCCCTCTAGTGGTTCCATAGGCTCTTGGTCATTGGGGTACTCATCCTCATCCAAGATAGTGAAATTGATATTTCATAGGTTGGGAATATGGGGCTTTAAGTGGAACCGAAAAATAGGTTCAGAACTTATATTAAATTTTGTCCCATACCTATTACTAAATACCATGTAGGGCTAATCAAAAGAGAGATACCCCTAATTTAAGTAGTGAAATCCTTAGACAAACATAGGGGAAAGTATGGAGGAAGGTAAACTACCATGAAATCCTAAGATATGGTAAATTTATGACAAATATAAAATATGATCTTAAGCTCCTTAAGAACAACTATAGTCTTGGTAGGAGACCCATCCAATTTTAAAACTCCCTTTTCATTATGTTCATATTTAAGCCCCAATTTATTATCTATGGATTTATACATGACAAAAGTGATAACCCCATTATCTATCATGTAATTATGCATAAAGGAATATCTTATGATGACTAAAAGGTATAAGGGATGTGGTTTAACTACCTTAAGTTCTTTGGATTCATGAGGATGACTATAATTAGTAAGGACTACACTTACCTTTTCTTCTTATTTATCCAAGACATGAAGTTTGGAGAGCTCTTCATGATGGTCTTTTTTCCAAAAAATAAGTAAAGAATCCCATATAGGGAGAGTGACATGGGTCTTCTTCATGAAGTCTAAAATTTTAAAAGGAGGGTTGGTTACCTTGGAATATAACTTAATGGTAGAAACATTACTTGGAACTTGTGTAAACTCAGGTATAAAAGGGCCCTTTTAATTTTACCCTTGGCCTTGTTGTATCTACTAAGTTGGTGATGTATTGTAAACTACATCTTCAGTGCCATCCCATTGAGGTATTTGAGAAGGTAGAGGATTTGTATTGGGCTACCCTAAACTATCATCAAATTCCCTTATTTTATCCCTTGTGTGGACTTCAACTAAGTTGTATACCTTAGACATATTATATCCCTAATTAGTTGCCAATTGTTCAAATTAATTCTCATCTTCTTAAAATTTGAAAAATGTAGTTTCATAGGGTGCCTTGATTCCACTTCCTCCTTGTTGACTTAGAGTTTTGGATTATGTCAAGAATGGGGTGTCCCCATATGGTACAATAGGGCTTTCCTTATATTGGGATTATGCATATTATCATGTGATGGAAAAGTAGGACCCTACTACATAGAGGGTGTTTGACACTCTTAACCACTTAGATCCATTGACATATCATTTGACTATCCCTAGTAATCACACCACTGACCTTCTTGTGCATAATTATTTTGAGTTGGGACCAAGGATATAGAACTACTGGGAGTATTAGGATTGAAATGTTTGTATGGTCTTGCTTGTGTAATCTACCCTTGGCCTTATTGATTAGGCTAATAAGGAGGTATATTGTATTGATAATACTGATGAGGGGCTTATTAAGGGGATTTATAAGGCCTATAGTATGTATTTTGATGCCTCTCTAAGGATACTAGCTTATTATTTTGGACCTTGAGTAGCCCTTCTATCTTGACAAACCTATCTACTTGGATATAATTTAATTGATCCTAATTGGATGGGGATGGTAATATAACAATGGTAGGGATAGAGGGTTTATTTTATAGGAACATAAGTGGTCTAGTGGTGATTTTACATGCTTGAATTAGGCAATTTTCTACCCTTATATCTATCTCATAGGCTTTTGGAAAGGTGTTTCAACCATTGACTATATCATAATAGCCACATCAAAATTTAAAGCTCTTAGGTAGTATAAAAAACATAGTTATGGGTGGGATTCAAGATGGTAGGAATCCTATCCTAGATTTTTTGAAACCTATAGTTGAAGTCTACAATGAATTCTTGGTGGGATCTTCTAATTGTAATAAGCTATTCTTTTAAGGAGACATGATCACTCCTATGCTTAAAGTGTTTACACAAGTTTTCTACAAACTCATCCTAGGTGTTCATGTATGTATGTTTTAATACCCTATACCACTAGAGTGATTTACCCTTCAAGGAGATTATACGGAGTCCAATAGCCACATTTTATTGGGTGATGTTATGGATTGAACATAAATTGGGTATGTCTATAATATATTCCATAGGGGTAGTTGAGTTATCTCTTATGAAATAAGGAAAGATTTTTAGGGAAATAACATGTATGTCATAAAACTAATTAGTGTTTAAGGAGATGACACCACTGAAAGGCACCAAGTCTTTCATTATAGGCCTAGCCATTTAGGTTATAGGATTTTCAACAGTGTTTGTTTAGTCATAATTCAGAGAATTAGGGAGTGTAGAATTGGGATTGAATCTAGGATACCTATTCCTTCTAGAAATGTTCAATGAAAATTTAACAAACTCAATGCTCTTACCTTTTAAGGAATATCTATTGGCCACATTTTACATGTAACCTGTTTGAAGATCTAATAATGATGTAATTGAAGTTTTTAGATGTAATCTAAGGCTGCCAAAACATACTCCAAGTCACTTGAAATTTGGTCCCACCGAGCATGCCAAAACTATTAGAAACCCAAGTTGCACCCTTTGAATGAGATTGTCTAATTCTACTTCAAACTTGGACTAACATGGGAATGGCCTAAACGTTTTGGGTTACCTATATTCTAGACCAAACCTAGAGATTATGTGTATATCTCCCTTGCTATATAGACTTAAACTCTTTTTCTAAGACCTATCAATACTTTATATGACTTGTATAGGATGACAATGTGACATTAGGTGAAAGAGAGGACCAACAAAAGAAGATAAACCTAATAATTTATGAAAATTAAAAGTCATAACACATAGTAATGCTCATAAAAAAGTTTGTAACTATTCTTTCTATATTGATTCAAGGTGCAAGATAAAATTTTGGCAAAGCTTTTCTACACCCAACTAAGGGATGAAAACAAATAGAATAATGAATAAATATATATATTTGTACATGAGAGAGAGAAAGAGAGGAATATAGGCATAGAAAAGGTCATGAATGGGATAAAATGGCCATGTAGCAATTACTATAGTCTCCCCTACTTTCCCATTCATTACTTGAATAGATAGGTGCCTTGAATGAGATCTTTAGAAATTTTTTTCCTAATTTTAATAAGGTTTAACCCTTTAATATTCCAATAATTCCACATTTATCCAATTCCCTCTCCATTTATTAGTTATCAACATTGATAGAGGCTTAATTGGACCCTTTTTCATGAAGCATTAAGTGGTTTCCCACAACTGCAAATTGACTTTGATGAATAAACCACCAAAATCCTTCATGATGATCATAAATGTTGGGTATACATACCTCAAATGGAATTTACGTATGTTCTAAGATGGCTTATTATCTCCATGATGCTTTTCTATGCCCATTAACACTTCCCTCTTATTGGTTAATTTGACTTCATGAGCTAGTAGCCCAGTCTTCTACTCATCCACTATTTGAATGACTTTGATAATTGAAATAAACCTTAAATATATATAATTAAGATTTAATAACACTTTAAATAAGCCTATAAATTAGTATCTAGACCCTTAAAACATCTCAAACTTTCAAACATGCCCTTTTTTCATGATTAAGCCATCTTGACTAGCCTTGCAAACTATTTGATTGGTGAAGATTAGTGGAGGAACTTCCAAGAAGGAAGGTGGACATTTCCATATTTTAAGAGGTGAAAAGAGTCATAAAATAACACCTCTCATGATTTTTAATTTATGACCAAGTTCTTTAATTCACTTCTTGTTTAAAACCCTAAAACATTATAGTTGTTGTAAGTGTTCATACACTATCCATACAACTAAACAACATGATAATGTCCTCCTATAAGTGGAAAACATTATCCAAGTGTTTTTTAGGTGGTTACCATCCATTTGGATGCAATTTTTCTTAAATATCTCTAATTATTTTCTTAGTAGGGTTTTAGGGGGTTTAAGAGTGTCTAGGAGTCTTAATGATGGGTCATAGAGGTTAGGGTTTAAACATACAAACCAGTTAAAATAAATTCATTTAGACAAAACCCTTCATCTCTCTTGAAGTTATCAGCCTCCCATGCATAGGTTCTATATAGTTATGAGCATGTGAAAATGTCTCCTAGGTGAGAATCATGCTTTTTAGAGAGCCTCCAGGTGTATACAAGACAAAATGGCCAACTATAGCAATTATCCTACAACATAAAGTGGCCTACCCTTCCAAAACAACCTGATGATCTCCCCCATCAAGTTTTAGAGTGCCCTTCAATCTCATCTTTCCCTTTGTTCTACCACCTAAGTAGGATTGTCTCAATGGAATTTCTAGATCATTGAGCATTAGTGCATGGTTTCTATGTTTTGGTCTTAATATGTAACTTGGAGTCACCTATCCACTATCCTTGACATGAGGATCACCTCTCATTACCATTAGAGTACTTGTGTTATCCTCATCAAGACATCTTCCTTCTATGGTATATAATAATACTTCTTGTTTAGACACCTAGGTTTGTCTGCATGGTTAACTATTTAAATAAACTTCTATTAGAGACTAATCTTAGGTTATTTTTAGATTTTGTGACCCATTTTCACCTTAGAAACCCATGGTTGATGTTAATATTTATTAATCCTTTAATTACAAGCTTAAACCATCTTTCTTAGGCCTAATACATATAATATGTGTCCTCTACATGCTAACCAATAGGTCCTTTGAGTGATTAGAAGACCTAAGGAGACCTTTAGGACCATTTCATAGACAAATTACTCCATATTAATGCATTTGGAGGCATAAATATGTCATCAGGTACCATTCATGGTTTAGGAAGGGTTTTAGAGGTTCACCATCTTCAAGATGGTTAATATAATATGTAACTATAAACCTAAAATAATTATCATGAAAATTAATCCCATTAACCCCTCCATCTCCCATAAATATATTGGCATCCCATGTAGAATGTTTGTAGATATATGAGTGTTGGGAGGTGTGTCTCAAGCTTTCTACTGAGCAATATAAGTATTTTAACTTCCTAGGGATCACTCATAAAACTAATCCTCTAAATGAATTTCATTACATTATTTATTTTGAGTCCATATGGGTATGTATGTTTCCCTAAGAGATTTAGGCCTGGGTCTCTTTTGTATAAGATCTATGAGCATCTGAAGTGATGGATCGAGTTGACTGTCTAGGACTAAGTAACTTGAGTAGGTCTTAAGACCAATTTTACCCCTTTTCTACTTAATTTAATTAAAAATAATTTTATAGGGCTTTTAAAATCCTCCCATACCTTTCATGGTCATCAAATTTGTTTTAGAGGGTCTAAGTATGCCCCAAGGTGGTGTGGGCCTTTTATGTCTAGGATTGAATTTTAAGCCTAAAAGGCTTAAACTAAATCTTAGGGGTTTAAATGGATTATTTTTGGTTTATTGATTTATATTAATCACTAAAAATTATTTTACAACTATTACTAACCTTATAAAACTCTCCCTAGTTATTCAAACTCCATTTTAGTCTCCAACCTTCTCTCATGATCTATGTTTAGATCTACCTAGGTCAACATGCCCTAGTACATAGGACTACGGTAATAGATACTAGAAACATAAGAAATATTAATTTAAATGACATTATGGGTGTAATAATATCCCAATATTCATGTTTCAAATTTATCATATCCTTAAGGCTCATGTTTTCAAATCCTACTAACACATTTGCATACACAGTCATGCATAACCTTGTGTGTATTTGGTCTACAAACCTTACTAAAAAAATTCATTACATAGGAGAATTATCAAGTAATGAATTATGGTATTTTATGTGTATTTTTACTAAATTAACTCTCACTTCATGTATCTAAATCCTTGTTACTTTTATTGGTGTGTCACCTTCTCATTCTTAACAACTCTGACTTAATGTGTGAGCCTCCATCATTCTAAATGAACTCATAAAAGTTACTCTACCTTTGGTGATGTGACCACCATAATTTTATCCTTCTTCCCAATCAAAACCTTATCACTTTTTATATATATGTTTCCTTACATTCAGGGCAAGATATATACCTTAGGATCTGCCAACAACATTATAGTTACTAGTTCACACATGTTGACTGTGTACAGGGGTCAGTGTATCATGGTTCTCTAAGCATAAGAGAGAAAATTCTTAGTTTTATTTGAGGTATTAATAACTCTATCATTCCAACCCATCCATATAATATGGACATATCTCTCAATCATATCATTCTCCCATTACTCATTACTAATCTTCACATAGTGAGTTGAAGGACTTATACCAAGGTGTATTTGAACCTTTCTTGTAGGAGGTCATTACTCTCTTAATAGGTTACATGTCCATATAATACCATATCTTCATGTCCTAATGGGTTTTTAGAACCCTATAGACTATCTAAGCCTTAATCCCATGATTTAGACTTAGAAAGAGGGGTAGATGGCCTATGGGTGATGATAGTGGGGTTGTATAGAACTTGAAAATGGAGTGCATGGTTTAAACTGGAGTGGAATGATAGGGATTGGTTAAAATAGAGGATCTCTTTGAGGGATCTAAATCAACTATGGAATCACACCCAATGTGACCTATAGGGTCCTTAGACACCTCTATATGTATACATAATATAACATAATACTTTAGAGGCCATGAAAAGGTGTACATAGTAAGAAAATGAAACCTAGGATTCTCAAAAAAAACCTTAGCCTTTTCTAAATATCCTTAAATCCTAATAAAATAGTTGTGAAGCTGTTTGAGGTAATAATGGTGGTTTCAAGGCATATGTGGGCTATAATGAATATTGTGAACCTTCATAAAATGATGCAATTTTGTGATTATAACACTCTATACTATGTTTACACTATGTTTTGAGAACCTTAAGGATATCATCAGATGGTATACTACCTATCTATGCTAGTGAAGTCCATATTTACATGTTGCACTATTTAGAAACACCATTTCAAAAGGTTAGAGACCATTTGAGCATTTAAGTTGGAGTACAAATTCATGAACATCTTCTAAACACCATGACTAGACCTCTAAACACTAGTCACCTTCATATGGATACACTAGATGCTCTTCCTTATCACTAAAACTTGCTTGTAGTTTGCAAACACAGGTATTTTAGATGTTTCTCAACCCCACATGCACACACATGTGAATAAAATGTTGATGAGACCATAAAAATTCTCTATACAACTTGAAGAACTAGGAATAATCATTATTTTGATCAAACATACCATAAATTGAATGAAATCATCCTCTTTATTTTTCCTTATGTGGATGAGGTTGATGGACAAATAACTTAACTTATTAATGAATGTTCATAGATCTCAAGGAACCAATCTTAAAACCAATGATCATGAATGAGATATGACCAAGTTTACTTTCTCTAGATAAGATTTTGGACCCTCTTTATCTCTCCTCTATACATACTAAGTACAAACCTAAAGTGACTTCCAAGCCTATCAGTGATCTTGATGGGAAAGATGGATAAGTTTTTGGCTCCTTAAGCATTGGAAAAGTCTTATTTCCTCCACACATTTCAATATTGAACTCCTCTTATAGACCCCTAACTCCACTTGAGGCTGTCCTATTATATATCTGTACCACTCAAAAAACTCTTAAACCCTACAAATTCCTTGAATTTTCTCATGCTTTAGACCATAATCCATTGTCAAGTTGAATGAGGATGGAAAATTAGAGTTAGGTAATGCATTAAATTTCATGGTATGAATTGGAAAAGTTGAAAAGGCATATTTTGGTACATGTGGAGCCCAGTAGTGGCAATTGAGTGTTGAATTTTGTGAAAAGGGATCAATAGTGCATGAAACACCTTGGGTATGGTCTAATGGAATTCATGAAGGCTCTTGAAGGCATGGATGGTGGTTTAGTATCCCATTAGTGTCAAATGGAGTCACATTAAGGTCAAGTATCTTACTTTTGTGCAATATGCATGCACTTAAGGAGGGATACCAAATGAATACCATTTCACATATGAAAAGAATTTAGAACCTATTAAGGAATTTAATTAGGCCCCATATACCTTTATGACATTCTCAAAATATTGTAAATGAACCATACCTTTCATAATTTGAATATACCAGAGATGTTCATGATGACTCATTAGTTACATTATTGAATCATCTCAACCATGTAAATTTTGGATTGTTGAGGCCTAATCAAACTAAGGACCTTCATACATGTTCAAATAATCTGAGGAAATTTGACACAAATTGAGATAGAGAGTGAGGATAATCACCATGTATTTCATGACATGATAAGACAATGAGTCTATTGCATTTAAAAAGGCAACTCATGACCTATTTTGAACTAACCTAATTTACCAAGAAATGTGACAACCATGAGGCCTAATGTTGAACTAGGGTTCATAAGGCTCAATTTGACCTCTTTTTAAGCCTGGGGGAAAAAGGTGGTCAATATTTACTTTGGCCAAATATTTAATTTAGTTTAATTATTTGTCAGATCAATCATATTCACACACACACACACACACACACACACACACACACACACACACACACACACACACACACACACACACACACACACACACACACACACACACACACACACACACACACACACACACACACACACACACACACACACACACACACACACACACACACACACACACACACACACACACACACACACACACACACACACACACACACACAATTAAATCTCATATAATCTTTCTATTAAATATTCTAACTATATGCATGATAATCCATCTCTATTCTAACTATATGCATGATAATCCATCTCATGATAATAATCATTAATGTCATTAATACTAGATTTACAAATAATATATATACAATAATTCCATAGAATTATCATATAGATTAGTATTTAATACCACAGTAATTAAATACAAGAAATACTATAAATAATCTCATGTTAAGTAATAACAACTTATTATCACCTAAATATTTCTTACATTATATCCAAAGTCCATTTCCCAATAAGGTGATATTAATTAAATTATTTTCTAACAACCATTATAATATCTAAGAATTTACCAATTTTATGCAAAGATCCCATGTTCACAAGTATTATAATTGAATAATACAATTCATCAATTTCTAAATAAATACTAAGAAAATCAACAATAATAAATGCAACATTTATTACTCTAATCATCTATCTATCAATTTCCTCATAATTTATAACTGAACAACATTTTATAAATTAATGACATAAATCATAGTCTATATATGAATAAAAAAGTTAACTTATAAACAAAAATCTACTTAAAACCCATATATATCAAGTATGTCCATCTATATTTACAACCCCTAGCCACTAATTTAATAATGCCCTGATATATATAGATAAATGGTCACACATACACACACACACGTGTGCATACACACGTGTGCATCTGCACACACACACACACACATTCATAGAATTTACAAGTTTAAATTATATATAAATATATACACACATGTATATGTTTTTTTTATGAAGTATCCATAAATAATGTATAATTATATTTATGTATCATTCATAATTACATATATATGTATGTATATATGTTCATATTCTAATTTCCCTACTAAATAATATTAACTCATAATTAAGACATGCATTTAATTTAATTTAATAAACATCCATCAAACATTTATTTAACTATATTACACAACTTATATTATAAGGAAAGAATAATTTTGATATTTAAATCCCAAATCTCATACTTGTCTATATATGTTCAAGGCTAAGTAAACTATAGTGATTTTTATACTTTTTAGCCATCCATTAAATATATGCTTATGTTTACACAAAATAAGGTTTTAATAATAATTATATTAAAAAATGCTCATTATAAATATAACCCAACTGATTCATAATGACTATTGTTTAATTTACTTAGACTAAATATGACTATCAAACCGTGACCATTCATCATTACATAGTCAACTTGTATACTCAGTCCAATTATAATAACACATTTTGTCATTCCATTACAACATCAAACAAGTCAACTCACATTCCACAAATGGTCATAAAATCAACTCATTGTAATCAACTCAACTAATATAATCTTTTATATACTGTTGACCACACATGTTTATACTTAATCAACATATAAAATATTCATACATAGTCCAAACATAATAACATTATATTCCAAAATAAATATGACTTGAAAACACAGTTAAGTTGAATAATTTCACTCAATTATCCATACACATTATACCCAATCGACTCATAATTATATGTTAAAATTTAGTCGCTAAATATTAGTTTTGATAGTGATGACTATAATTTTTATACATAGCCAACATAACCTTTATACCCAGTTGACAAATAGAAATACTTAGCCTCTTTAAAATTATAATTAATGAATATATATCCAAATAATTCACAATTAAAACCTATTTTTCATATACAAAAATCCAACAAAACCCAAAAAACTAATACATTATTCCCAACCACATGGATAAAGGAACAAACAATTGATTACTATATATCAAAAAAACAAAGTCCACATAGTTCCTTTCATTATATAATAATGAATCAAAGGAACACATGGTCACTTCTTTTGTATAACTAACATAGTCAATCAAAAGACATTAAAACCTTGTTTCATATCCCAAATAGAACAAATCTTCAAGCCATCATATTATTACTCAAGTGTTTTGACAAATTTTTATAACACATAGTCCTTTCTCTATTTATATGAATTAACTGATAAATATATAGAAACACAATATAAAATTGAACATTAGAATCCTAGTTTGAACGTAAAACTCAAATACTGTATTTAATCCATTTCATTTATACATAAATGTTTAGGAATAAATAAACTAACACACACATCCTTATGAATAACCAGTCCAAATAACACTCAATCATGCATATAAACTAACAAAATCCATTTCATATCCAATTAAATAAAGTAAACACATAATAATTTGTTTACCCTAACCATTTATACACTTGTTACATAGTCAAAACATGGATTCAATTTTATGGGGTAAATCCTTCTCTCATTGGGTCAAATCCTTAATTCTAACTAGGGTTTTAACTTCTAAAACTTCAATTCAACAAAACCCCAAAACAATTTTTATCAATTTTATAATAAGAACATAAGTTTTTAAAGTTAACCAAAACAAAAAACCTACCTCTATATCACTAAAGTAGTATTTCCTTGTTCTATAATTGATAGTTCTTCTCTTTCCTAACATTCTCCTCTATATACCATGTCTAACCTCCAAATTCAAAAAATCCTTCCTCTTTTATTATTTTCACAGTGCTTTGCATGTATTTCAAAAACCACTAATATCATGGTGACCCATTCTCCATCACTACAAGAAATACTTACCATCAAACTGAAAATTATTGACATGATCTTCATGTCTCCTAGCTCAACCACCAAACTAATAGACTTATCCATTATTTCCCATAGCTCATAGTCAAACACTCATCATGCTAAGTTTTTCATGGTTTTAATTACCAAGCCATAAAAACCAAATGATGATTCTATAAATTATGATTGACATAATAGGTCAATAAACATAATTACTATGTTTTGACAATATTTTAAATGCCTATCCATTAACATTCAAACATCAAGCTCAATATTAAACAAAACATTTAAACAATTAATGTTGTATACCTAGGTAACCATTAGGGTTTTAAGAACTAAGTCATCTTAGGTACCTTAGGTCTAGGTTAGGTTAAGTTCAATAAAATCCTTTTGTTATATAGTGAAAATTCAATTTAATTCTTTGCCATGCATATGTATATGAATGTTTTAATGATGTTTTTTGTTTAATGATTTTAGGTACCCACCTATAAAGGTTACGCATTTAGCCAAAATCAAGGTTATAAAAACAAATATACCACTATCATATCTATATAATAGAAACACATCATAATCTAAAAAAAAATAATTGTTATAATGAAATTGATTATCATCAAAACACAAATATAAACCATATCAACACATACAAACATGAATTAATCAAACACAATGAATATTAAAGTAATCATACATTTATTATTTTATTTGGTGTGTGTTGGGTTATTTATCAAATCTCAAAACCTCTAACATTTCCATTTGAAACATCCTCTTTGATGATACTCTCCCCCCATATTTGACTAGAGAGTAGAATTTATCCTACATAGAACTCACAAATGCAATTGGTAGTTAGCCTGTACCAATGATAATTAGTAAAAATGATAATAAAACACAAAAATACTAAATATACATAATCCACATAAATATAAAACTCATATAAAATTAATCAATCAAGTAGTGAGTCACACAAAATAATCATTATATGTCTGTCCATACATTAACATAATCAAAATCATTTGTAATAGGAGTAATTAAAAAAATTAACCCTGTAATATTTATTTAATAAGAAAATCATGTTTAGTGATGAAATTTGGATAAAACATCCTTCCCCATAAATTGGTTATCATCCTAATGATACTTATTTCAAACCAAAGTTCTAAAATCAAATAACATATAATATAAAAACAATAACAACAGTAAATGATAAAAAAATATAAATGTGAATATAGCCTATAAAACTCTTCATAGTCCTCCCAAGTGGCACTAATCTTGAAATATTGGTCCCACTAGACCTTTCACTATGACACTTCTCTATTACTCAAACTAAGTTTACGAGTTTCAATTATTCTGACTGGTTCTACTACGACCACCCCAGGATCCAAAACCTATAAAGGATTCTAATCCAATACATGAGAAAGATCAACTACATACTTTTTAAGATAGGACACATGAAAAACATTATGTAAAAGAGCTAGATATGGTAGCAGAGTAAGCCTATACATAATAAGATTGATCAATTCCAAGACCTCGAAGGGTCCCACATATCTTAGTGAAAGATTTGTTGATTTATCAAACTTAATTGAGCTCTTCTAAGGCTTAACCCTCAAAAATAATTTATCACCAACATAAAACTATATTTCTATCCTTCTCAGATTAGCATAGATTTTCTCTCTATTTTTGGCTTTAACCAACCTTTGTCTGATTAAATGGATCTACTTCTCCAATTTTATAAGGATTTTAAGACCAAAGACCACCCTATCTTCTAGCTTGTCCCAACTGATTAGTTTTTGAAACCTCCTTATATACAATGCTTCAAATGGATCCATATATGAATATTATTATTAGAGTTATTATAAGAAAACTTTACTAGTGGAAGTTAATATTCCCACTTGTATTTTGGATCCATGCAATACATTCAAAGAAGATCTTCTAGAACTTGGTTTACCATCTCTATTTGTCCATCTATTTTCAGATGATATGTAGTACTAAAATTTAACTATGTACTCAAATATGAATTTACAGTCAACAAAAACCTATATTTAATCCTTATATCTTGATCTAAAATGATATTCTATGGAAACCCATGTAACTAGTACACCTCTTTCACAAATATCTTCACAAGCATTAGTGCATCATCTATTAAATTACCTACTATGAAGTGAGATGCCTTGGTTAGTCTGTCAACTACCACCAATATTATGTCATGTTGGTTTCATGATAATGGAAAACCTTGGACAAATTTGATACTAATTACCTATCACTTTCATTCTAGTATATCATGAGGTTACAACAATCCTATTAGATGCACATGTTTAGCTTTCACACACTAACACTCAAAGCAATGAGACACAAAATATATTTCATCCATTTTAATTATTTTATATAAATAAATTGGTTTTAATTTATCCATGAGCTTAGTAACTCTAGGATGACCTAAATAAGGGGCATTGTCAATTCCTTTAGCACCATGCTCCTTAAATTCTCCCTATCAGGTACATACATTCTATTATTATACCTTAAAAAATCATCATTCTCTAGCTTGAATCCTTTAAAATTAAGTTTTTGATTATCTTCTAACAAATATTTCATAACTTTATCATATAATTAATTTCGAAGGGAGAATTTAATAACTTGATCATGAAAGGTAATCATGATAGTAACCAAAGCTATTATATACCTTCTATGACTTAGGGTATCAACAACTCTATGTTCCTTGACCTTGATGTAGTTAATATAAAAACCAAAGTTGGATAAGAACTCTATCTAAGGTATATGAAGAGAATTTAGGTTTAGTTGGGTGAATATATATTTGAGTCCCAAATTGTTAGTCTTGAGCTCAAATGGTTTCCCCACTACATAATGCCTCCAAACTTGAAAAACATGTATAATTACTACAAGTTCTAGATCATGTGTAGCATAATTTACCTCATATGGTTTAATATTCTTGGACTCATATGATATAATATAACCATCCTACATAAGAAATCCACCAATATTGTCCTTAGATGCAATAGTGATTGCTAAAAATTAACCATTAGGTTCAGGAACTCTAAGCACAGGTGTCGATGTAAGCCTCCTTTTCAAATCTTGAAATTTTTTCTTGCACATGTCTGACCAGATAAAACTCTGATTCTTCCACTAAATAAATTTAATTATGTTAACTATTTTTGAGAAATTTGGAATAAAATTCCTATAATATCCAACTAAACCCATAAAAATTCTCACCTCATGTACTTTTTTGGGTGTTGGCCACTCCAAAATGGCTCTTATCTTTGATAGATGAACTAAAATTCTATCTATGGAGATAATATTTCCAAAATATTGAACTTCTCTTTGGAAAAACACACATTTGGAGAACTTACCATAAATTTTTTTTCCTCAAATGCTATAACACCAACTCTAGATGTTGTATATTTTCTTCCTAATTCTTAGAATAAATGAGGATATCATCCATAAAAACTAACACAAAGTGATCTAAATAGTCCCTAAACACACTATTCATGAGATTCATGAATACTATCAAAGCATTTATTGACTTTAAAGGCTACACTATAAACTCATAGTACCCATATCGAGTTTTAAATGTTCTTTTAGGAATATCTTCTTCTTGAATCCTTAACTAGTGTTATCCTACTCAGAGATCTATCTTTGAGAAAAATATATCCCACACATTTGATCAAAGGGATCATCAATGTGAGGCAATGGATACCTATTCTTGATTATCACTTTGTTCAACATCATGTAATCAATACACATGTGAAGACTACCATCTGTATACTTGATAAACATGATTGGTACACCCCATGGCAACATGTTTAGTCAAATCAAACTTTTAAATAACAATGCCTATAGTTGAACCTTCAACTCAACTAACTTTATATTCATTATTATGTAAGGTGCTTTGGATTGTAGTTCTAAACTAAGTATTATGTCAATTGAGAAATCAAACTTTTGCTTGGGTGCTAATCTTGATAATTCCATTTAGAACACATCCTAATATTTCTTAAAAAAGGGTAATCCTCTATGGTTGACTCCTCTATTTCAACCATATCATTTATTTTAACAATAAATGTCTAAAATTATTTCTTCTAAGCCTTCTTAAACTAATTACATAAATCTACCTAAGCTTTAACTCCCTTCTCTCACCCTAAATCTGAGTCTAATTAATAAAATCATCTAAACACTCTAACTTATTCAGATATAAATCTACCTTTTCTTTATGCTTAACAAGCCAATTCACCCTTAGGATTACATAATAATACCCTAGTGGAGCTGCATAAAGATATACTATAGTAGTGAATTTATTCAACTCAATCTCAACTTCCATTAAACACCTATCGATTTTGACCTTGGCATCATTCCCATAATGCATTGACCATTAAACCAACTTTATTAGATAACTTAAAAGATAGACATGGAGAAATAAAAAACACTATAGCTCCAGTATCAATCAAAATGGAAATAGGTTGACTAAAAATATTACCTAGAATTTAAAAAGGTGAAGTTTGAAATTCATCTTGATAATTACTAATAGAAGCATGAATTCTCTACTAAAAATTCCCTTGCTATATAATACCATTAGCTTTTCATTTAGAATTTACTTGAGTATAATCCTTGGCATAGTGATCACCTCCATAGATGAATCATTCACCAAGTGGTCCTTTCCTTTCTAACGTTTGGTTCCCCTTGAAACTATATTTAAATCTACCTTCAATTTTCTCACTACTTGAGAAGTTACTAAACTTAGCATTATGTCTCCAAAACTAATTATTGGAATTCCCATTTTTCTTCAATTTCTTCTTATTAAGAGTTAGTTTGGAACCTCTATACTTGTTATTGAACTTCTCTATGACTTGAGTAATAGAATTCAATTTAGACTCATACTTAACTTCCTTCTCAAAGACCTAATCCATCATAGATGGCCCATGCACATCTACCTCACATCCAATTTGTGATTTTAATCCCATAATGAACTTTTATATTTTAAAACTTTCATCCACCTAATATTAGGGAACATATTTTAGGATCTTAGTTAACTATTCCTAGTAATAATTCATTGAAATATCTCCCTACTTTAGATTTTGAAAATATATTAACTTCTAGTCAAAATATAACTAGGGAAGCCACCATGATCTGAACAAAACCATGAAATGCTCCCAGGTGGTGGTAGTGGACTTAAGGTTCATCTCGATCTTCTTATTTTCCCACCACATTTTTGCTTCTCCAACAACCTATTATGTTTCCCAAACTACCTTAGTAACTTTAGAGTAGTTTCATATCTCAAATTAATTATCCATTTCTATCAACCAAGATTCAACACCATCCCTAACTAAATTTCCATCAAACTTATGAGGATTTACCTTATTCATGTCCCATGTAAGTTTTGTATCTACTTAATCACTCACATCTTATGTCACCTCATCATGATTATACTCCTGTTGATCCTCTTGATGAGCTTTTTATTGAATAGGGTATTCTTCATCCTCTTTTAGATTGACATCTTTGACATGACCTTGCACTTCCTACTCTAAGACTATGATTTATTCCATAGTTTCATGCACTATAATGAGAATCTAATCCAAATTTATAGCTTTCTCTTCAAGAAATTTGTTTGGATCTACTAGAGGGTTGGTATTTTAATTACCCTCACCTATAGGTCTATTATGCATCATTATCCTTTACAATTAATAGGAGAATATGAATATGTTAGTGGACTCATTAATTCCTAGAGTTTGAGCCTCAGCTTTGATACCATAATGTTAGAACCCCACTAGATTTAACACAAAAAATGGTAATTTTTAAAACTTTACTTAATAATCAAATCATATTATTACCAATCAATATATGTCAATTGATCTTTTAATAAATGCATCTTTCATAATAACTTAGTTATGATTCATTTAGATAATGATCAATTAATCAAATTCAATATAATTATAATTTTTGTCCATCATAATATGTATAACTGCTAAATAATAATAAATCATCCAACTATTAAAGTTAATACAATAAGAGCAACCAATCTACTATTTATCAAGTACAATAATATAATTTTTTCACATGAAAGTGTATATAAATAAATAAATCTTCCATAGAAATAATAAGTTTTCATTAACTCATTATATGTAAATAAAATGGAATCATGAGTAAGAGTCTCTATCAACAGACTGATGGAGGAGAGGGAGAGAATCATCAAAGTGCTTTTCTACACCAACCATGGACCATAGATCCCACACACAATGCTCAACTAGGAAATAACCTTCCTTTCATGAATGAGAAGATGATAATGGTGTAGGTATCAAGAATTCAACTATAACCCATGTGTTTAAAATTTATAACTACATATGACATATCATAAATAATTGTATTCTAACATGACATCGTCTATACATTCATATAATTAAACTTGTGAAATTCTAATGTTTAACTATAAATATTACTTTGGCCAAAGTTTTCATATAGTTTAATGATCCATTAGATCAATCATAATCACATACACAATCAATCAAATCTCATATAATCTAAGTATTAAAGATTCTAACTATATCCATGGGAATCTGTCCCATGATATTAATCAATAGTGTCATTAATACTAGATTTCCAAATAATCCATATACAAGTTTTTCATGGATTCACCATATAGATTATTATTTAATACCACAGTAATTTAATACAAGAAATAATCTCATTTTAAGTAATAACAACTTATTATCACCTAAATATTTTTTACAATACAACCAAAGTCTATTTCTTAATAAGGCAATATTAATTAAATTATTTTCTAACAACCATTATAATATCTAATAATTTACCAATTCCATGCAAACATCCCTTGTTCACAAGTATTATAATTGAATAATAAAATTTAATAATTTCTAAATAAATCCTATGTAAATAAAAAATAATAAATGCAATATTTATTATTCTAATAATCTATCTATCAATTTACTCATAATTTATAACTAAACAAAATTTTATAAACTAATGATATAAATCATAGTTTTTATATGAAACAAATAATTCACTTATAAATAAACATCTACTTATAACCCAAATTATCCACATAAACATGTATATCAAGTATGTCCATCTATATTTATATACATTTACAACCCTTAACCTCCGATTTAATAATAGCCCGATACACACACACACACACACACACACACACACACACACACACACACACACATGTATGTATTTATTTATGTATATATATATGTATATGTATTTTATGAATTATCCATAAAAATTTAAAATCATATTTATGTATAATTCATAATTACATATATATATATATATATATATATATATATGTTCATATTCCAAGTTCCCTACTAAATAATATTAACTCATAAGTAAACCAAAAAATTATTACAATTTAATAAACATCCATCAAACATTTTTTAACTATATTGTATATAGATGATAATATAAGGAAAAAATCTAGTTGATATTTAAATCCCAAATTTCATACTTGTCTATATATGTTCAAGGCTAGATAAACTATAGTAATTTTTATACTGTTCATCCATCCATTAAATAAATGCTTGTGTTTACACAACATAAATGCTTAATAATTATTATTTTTAAAAACACTTGTTATAAATATAACCCAACTAATCCATAAAGACTAACTATTTTTTAATTTACTTAGACTAAATATGACTATAAAACTATGACCATTCATCATTAATAGTCAACCTATTATAATATAATCACAAATAAATATAACTTATATACTCATTTGACTTAGAATAACACATTCAATCATTCCATTACAACATCAAACAAGTCAACTCACAATCCACAAACAGTCATAAAATTGACTCACAATATTAAACTAAACTAATATAATATTTTATATGTTATTGACCAAAAATGTTTTTACTCAGTCTACATATAAAATATTCATACATAGTCCAAACATAATAAAATTAAATTTGAAAATAACTATGACTTGAGATCATAGTTAAGTTTATTAATGTCACTCAACTATCCATACACATTATACCCAATCGACTCATAAATATCTATTTAAATTTAGTCATTGAATATTAGTTTTGGTATTGTTGACTATAAATTTTATACATAGCCAACATAACCTTTATAACAAGTTGAAAAATAATAACACTTAGCCTCTTTCAAATTATAGTCAATGAATACATAGCCAAATAATTATCAATGAAAACCTATTTTACATATACCGAAATCAAATAAAACCCAAAAATCTAATACATTATTCCAAGCCATATAGATAAAGGATGATATATTTGATTACTATATATCAACAAAATTAAGATCACACAGTCCTTTCATTATATTATAATGAATCTAAGGAACACACAATCACTTCTTTTGTATAACTAACACAATCAACTGAAAGACATTAAGACCTTATTTCATATCCTAAATATAACAAAGCTTCAAGACATTCTATTATTGCTTAGATCTTTTGACACTTTTTTATGACTCAAATTCCTTTCTCTATTTATATCAAATAACTAATAAATACACAAAAACGCACAATCTAATACTTAATATTAGAATCTTGGTTTGAACCCAGAATGTAATTAATGTATTTAAGCATTTTTGTTTATACACAACCATTTAGAAATAAAGAAACTAACACACATAACCATGTGAATAAATAGTTTAAATGACACTCAAGTGTGCATATAAAAAAAACAAATCCATTTCATATCCAAGTCAATAAAATGAACACATAATATTTTTGTTTAACCTAACCATTTGTTTCCTTGTTACATAGTTGAATCATGGATTTGATTTTGTGGGAGAAATCCTTCTCCCACAGGGTCAATCTCTAATTTTAACTAGGGTTTTAACTTCAAAAACTTCCATTAAAAAAAATCCCAAATATTTTTTTATCTAATGTATAGCAAGAATACAAGTTTTTATAGCTAACCAAAATAAAAATCCTACC
>JARHVA010005681.1:0-130000 GCA_037957365.1 Torreya grandis | reverse complement strand
TCAAACAAGATGAGATATGTAAGATCACTATATTAGTGAAACCACTCAAATAATAAACATGATCATCATCAACAATATAGATTATACTAGAAAGCATATTAATAATAACCTAAAGGAAAATTACAAAAAACATGTTACACTATCTATATCAAACAATTAATTACAAAACATGATATATTAAGTTGTGTGTGTAAGGGTTTCCAAATTCATTCTCTATCATATCCTAATGTCTTAATCTAAACCACCCTCTCTAATGATGCTCTCCCTCCACCACACTCTAAGGGAAGAATATATCCTACATCCACCTCACAAAAATGTAGGTAGTTAGCCCAAAACATCATTATATCTATAAATTAATATGGTATAATAATCAAACATGATCATAATATACTTAATGTAAAAGTAATACTAATTCATAGAAAACTGATCATGTAAATTAAGCAACACAAATTATCCCATAATCAACATATATCATCAAGCTTAATCAAATATTAGCTATTCAACTAATCAACCATAATAATCCATAGATCAAATAGGTTATTTAGCTTAGAGAGAAATCATGATGTGATATCCTTCTCCCTAAATGTGGTCATCATCCCCATGGAATTTATTCAAACATATTTTATGAATTAAAAACATGATTCAATAAAAATTAATATAATATGTAGTAGCAAATCAAGTGAACAAATGTGTAAATACCCCGTAAAACTCATCGTAGTCCTCTAAAATGGCACTATCCTTAGAATATTGGTCCCATAGGACCTTTTATTATGATACTTATTTAGTATGTAAATGGATTTTTTGAGTTTCACTTAATTTAATTAGTTCTACCATGACCAACCTAGGGTCTAGAACCTACAAAACATTCCAATCCAACACGTCTGAAGGATCAACAACATAATTTTTAAGATAAGACACATGGAATACATTATGTAAAAGAGATAAAGTTGGTGGTAATGCAAGCATATATTATATAGGGTTGACAAATTCTAAAACCTTGAAGGGTCCTAGATATCTCAGTGAAATTTTTGTTAACTTCTTGAATTTAATCAAGATTTTATGAGGCTTAACCCATAGAAACACTTTAATACCAAAATAAAATTGCCTAGTTATTATCTTCAAATCAACATAACTTTTATATATATCATTATCCTCGACCAGCCTTTGACTCATTTTCCTAACTTTCTCATGAATTTTTGAAAGCATCTTAGGTCCAAAGACTACCATATATTCCAACCTGTCTCAACTGATTGGTGTTCTACACCTCCTTATGTATAATGCCTCAAATGGATCTATCTTCAATGTTGATTGGTATGATTTATTGTAAGTAAACTTAACCAATGGAAGGTACTACTCCCACTTTTATTGTTGATTCATGTAATACATATGATTTCAATCTTTTAAAATTTTATTATCTCAATCTGTTTCCCTATCAGTTTGTCAATGATATGCAGTGTTGAAATTTAACTATGTACCCAGAGCTAAATTCAGAGTCAAAACAAAACCTAGAAGTCATAATTGAATATTTATATGAAATGATCCTCTATAAAACCATATAACTGATACACTTTATCAATCTCTTCACAAGCATAGGTACATCATTAATCAAGTTGCTCAGTATTAAATGAGATACCTTGGTCAGTTTGGCAACTTCAACCAAGATCATGCCATGCATGTTTTGTGATAACAACAAAACCTAGACAAATTCCATACTAATCACCTACCACTTCCATTCTAGTATGTCACATGGAAATAATAATATATTCAAATGTACATGTTTAACTTTCACACATTGATATTCTAGACAATGAGACATAAAATCCATTGCATCTTTCTTGATTCCTTTTCATAAATAGAGCGGTCTAAGCTCAACCATGAACTTGTTTACTCTTTGATGTCCTTAGTATGGGGCATTATGTAATTATTTTAGCACTGTGTTCCTTATATTCTCTTTATCTGACACATACATTCTACCATTATACCATACAATAACATCATTCTCTATTATTAATGCCTTATACTTAAGATTCTAAGCATTCTTAAAAATGTTTTTCTAACCTAATCATATAATTCATCTCCTTATGAGAATTTGATCACTTGATCTTTGAAATTATTCTTGATAATAGCCATGATTTCTATATACCTCCTATGACTTAAAACATCATCTACTTTTTTATCCTTGCATTTGATATAATTAATATCAAAATCATAGTTAGATAAGAAGTCCAACCATAATATTTAACAAGTATTCATATTCAGTTAGGTAAATATGTACTTGATTTCCAAGTTATTATTCTTGAGTTCAAATGGTTTTCCTAATAGATAATGCCTTCAAACTTGTAAAGATGAACAATTTCCATAAGTTGTAGGTCATGAAGGGCATAATTCACCTCATATGGATTTAGTTTCCTAGACTCATAGGCTACCATTGAACCATCATGCATAAGAAATCCTTCAGGTCTATGCCTAGGTGCATCAGTGATCATTGAGAATTGAACATTAGGATTGGAAACTCTTATCACTGGTGTTGAAGTAACCCTCCTTTTTAATTCCTTAAAGGTTGCCTCATAGTTATCTGACCAAATGAAACTCTAATTATTTTGCTAAATAAATGTAATTGGATTAGTTATTTTAGAGAAATTTAGAATGAATTTCCTATAATATCTTGTTAATCCCATGAAACTCCTTACCTCATGGACATTCTTTGGAAAATATACATTTAATCAATTTTCTATACAATATATGCTTCTATAAATGTTTCAAAACCAATTTTGGATGTTGTAAATGATCTTCCTCATCCTTGGAATAAATGAGGATGTCATCAAGGAAGACTAACACAAAATGATCTAGGTATTCTCTTAATACATCATTCATAAGATTCATAAATTTTGTTAGATTATTTGTCAATGTAAATGGGAACACTATGAATTCATAGTGATCATATCAAGTCTTGAATGCTATTTTAGGAATATCCTCTTCATGGATCCTTAACTGGTGATACCCTACTCTAAGATCAATCTTAGAAAAGATAGATTCCCCTTAAATTTTATCAAAGGGATCATCAATGTGTGGAAATGGATATCTATTCTTGATCATTAATTTACTCAACATCATGTAGTCTATACATAGGTGAAGAGTGCCATCTTTATTCTTGATCAAGACAATTAGAGCACCCCATGGTGACACACTTGGTTGAATCAGACATTTTAACAATAACTCCTAAATTTGTGCCTTTGATTCAATAAACTTATTGGTTATCATTCTATACACTGGCTTAGACTATGGTTTTGATCTAGGTATGATATCAATCAAGAAATCAAACTCAATTTTAAGTGGTAATCCTAGTAGTTATTCTATAAACACATCATGGAAATTTATTAGAAAAGGATAATCTTTGATATATGGTTTTTTAAATTATTCCATATCATTTATCTTAATGATAAATTCCTAACATCCCTTCCTTTGAGATTTATTGATTTAAATTATATAAATATGCCTTAGTTTCAACTCTTTTATCTCTCTCTAAAGTTATGTCTAGTTTTAAAAATCATCTTGACACTGAACCTTATTTAGAAAATAGTCAACCTTGGATTTATGTTTTGCAAGCCAATTGACTCCTAGGATCATAACATATGATCACAAAAATTCTTCATAAAAATCTACTACTATAGTGAACTAAGGCAACCTAATCTCTGCTTCGACTAAACACTTGTTAAATTTGACTTTTGAATCATTCTTACATTATACCAACCATGAATTAGCTATAAATCTAGCCTTTATAAACAATTTATTAAGCATTCTTAAATCAATGAAATATTTTGTAACTCTTGTATAAATTAAAATAGAAACTATATGATTGAATAAAATATATTAAAATTCTATGGGTGAAGCTTGATACTCAGCCTATAAATTGTCACTAACTAAATAAATTTGTTGCTGAAATTTACCTTGCTAAGAAGCTAAACCCTTCTTATTTGATTTATCCTATAGACATTCTTGAATAAAATGGTCACCTCCATAAATGAATAAACCTACAATTAGTCATTTCTTCTTAGTCTATTGGTTTCCATTGAAACTAGCTTTGAAACCATTATAGAGTTTCCTATTCCCTAAACCACTATTGAACTTGGATTTCTGAATCTTTAGCTGACTCTTGGAATCTTTATTCTTCTACTTCTAGTTATTCTTATTGAAATTTGGTTTATAAATTCCAAATTTATTTTTGAAATTATCTCTGACTTAGAAAAATATTTTAGTTTTTGTTCCTTCTTGACCACCTTCTTGAACACCTGATCCATGGTAGATGGACCATGTGTATGTAATGGGAAGTGTAGCATATCTATAAATCAATTCTAGCTTAGATAAGATGGATCCTACATACACTTCTGGTTGGGGATAAATTAGATAATCAAGGTCATGACCAATATGGATCTACTAAACCTAATCAAGGGATCTCTTAATATAATGAATATCATTAGAGAGGGTTCTAAATCCTCTAGTCAAGCAAAAATATGCAATAACCCTAACTAGGTCCTATGTTTTCATATTAAATAAATTAATAATAAATAAATCAAAAGTTAAATCTAATGCTCACCAAAGCTTGTGGCACAAAGTGGGGGTTATTAAACATAAAATAAAACATGCGTAAGAGAATGTTAATTAAGCTATGTATAGGTAAGACTTTAATGTATGGAGAGAGAGAATATTATTTAAAATCCATTACTTATGCTACTTCTATCTACTAAAGAGAGGTGTAAAGTTAGAGATACTTACCTATAAAATGAGCCCATCGATACTCTATCCCTCCCTTGAACAAAGGTGCTTCTCAATAGTTTATTGTGGTTTTTAAGGATCACTAATAAAGGCCAAAACATCCAAGACTTTTATATAAGAAAGGATTCTTCTCCAAGTAGAGACCCTAATCTAGTACACCTCAAGTAGAATGGTAAAAGAGTAGATTGTAAAGAAGCACAAATTAATAATAATTCCTACCTACTCTATAATAATATAAAAATGGATGTGTTTATATAGGCATACATAACCCTGAACACTTTTTAAAAAGTTTCAACCAACAAGGTCGACCTAGTATCGTAATTTATAAAAACTAAGTAGGTCACAGACTAGGTTAGCTAGGGGCTTTCTAACCAAAATTGGCTTAAATATGAAAATTTTTCCTATATGGATCAGACCACTCTCTTAGACCATTCATTAGCCTTCTACTCCCATGACTAGTCCCTTTCTAGTCTTGACTTGTTGATGTAGTGCAGTATCCTAGAAGGTCCCAGTGTGGTGTGAGGAGTTGAACAGAGTCCTTAATCAGTGGATAATCTAATGGTGGAAAGATAAGACAAAAATCATGACCCTACCTCATGTCCTTTTCAATATTTTGAAACACTTTAAGCAAACCTTAAGGTGAATTTGGAAATTTTGAGGAAAAGGCCTAGAAATAAGTCTTGAACTACAAGTGAAGGATCCAATAGGTTTTTAGGGTGTTTAAGCATTCAAGGGCATGAATTAGGTTTTCAAAAAGTCTCATATATTCTAACTAGTCAAAAATGAGGTCTAATGAAACTAATTTGCCTAAAAGACCCTCAAAAGCACTTTAGATGACTTGAAAACCTTCAAAATAAAAATTCGTAAGTGAAAAAAGTGACTTTTTAGGAATTAAAATTGGTTTTGACTTTTTCACACCTCCTTATGGAGTGTTTTACCATTTTATAAATGTTCAAGGCTATTTAAAGTCATTTGGAGTGGAGAATATGAGTTTAGGAGCAAAAAGATGCATTTTAGAGATTTGGTTGATCAAATTTTTGATGGTTTTGATTAACACACAAGCTCAAATATCATATTAAGGAATCCATAGTTTCCCTAGTATCCTATCATAGGCCTCTGAAATCATATTCAATCATAGGAACCAATAGGGGTGAGGAAAACCTATTATCTACAAATTAGGAATGAAGATTTTTTTTTTCATTAATGTAGGTCCAAACACTTCAAAAATTTTATAGAAGTAATTAAATGTCATTTACATCATAAAAAATATTTCCAAGGTGGTGTATTTCATATTCAAGATTCTAGATCTTCATACTAAGGAAAAACCATTTTGGGCAGTCTTGGACAACCCTAAGAGGCCTCAAGTTTTCACTTACTACGGTTAGGAGAGAGAAATTTGGTCTGGAATATTTTGGAAAGTGATAGTCACCCTAATTTAATTCCACTTTATTTCTTTTTTTCTTTTTTCATATCCTTATATTTATGAACAATGCTAATAGTGCAGGGTTGTCTAGATGGCCTACTCATCTAGATACAGTCTAGGTTTTCTCTTGTTTATTAATTTAAGTATTAAATGAGGAAGAATGGTTCTAGGGGAGTTATTATAGGGTTTAATATGACCTATTAAAATTATTTTAATCATATAAATCCTTCTAATAAGTTACTTATTCCATAAAACATGTTTTCCTTATTATCCTTGTGAAAGGACCATTTGATCAATTTTGAAGTAAAATCTAGGTTATCAAGAAAGTGAAATCATCTTTAGAGGTTATAAAATTAGTTATTAAATCGCTTAATACCTCATTAATCCAATAAAATATTCATAATCCTCTAGATTTAGCATATTCCCCTTTAAGATGGTTTTGGTACTTCATTATTTTCAACAAGGTATACCTATAGATATGGATTTTTAGTGTTTGAATGGTTTAAAACAATTTAATCATGATAATTATCTATAAAAATTCACAAATAAGTATATTTAAATCTTGGAATGAAGTTAAAATGAGTTTCAATAAGTCTTTTCTCTCTCAAGATACCAAGGATCACTTTGAGGTCTAGTAATGTAGCTTCATCTCCATATCTTAGTGAGTAGGTCAGACTTGTAGTTTATGATCACAAGGATGGTAATAATCATGTGTGAAAATTTAGAAAACTAAAATTGCCTCTCCACCTCATATTAACATCAAGTGATCACAATATGGAGATATCAAATTAAGACCTTTATGAAAGCCTTGGTAAGTGTTAAGGTTAAATGACCACCCACAACAAACAAAGGTATTATCAGAGGTTTGAAATTGAAATGGTTTATTTCATGAGACAAAACATGGTTTTTTAAACAAATAAATATGGATTATAAATCATACAAGGTTATTAATCTCATGAAATTATTTATTAGGTCAAGTAATGGTAAATGATATAGACAAATCTCCATGTACATCAGTCACATGGAGTAGATGTTACAAGAAGTTTTGAGGGAGTTTTAGGAGCCCAGTCAAGTGTTCATGAACACAAAGTGATGAAAAATCAAAAAATCCAAGATAAAATTAAAACCCTAGAATTTTTCATCATTAATAATTAGTTTTTATGGAGAAACAACATTATAATTTTCCTTATTTGGAAATGTTAAGGTAGTTTTGAGTTGTTTAAGGTCAGCAAGCAAGAAGGAGAAATAGTGTGGTGATAGGTTACATAGTTATGAAAGTTAAAAAATGGAGGGTGATATAAATTAAATAAATCTATTCATGATACATAAAATTCATTTTAACCATGTTATATCTCAATCCAAGGTCGAAAAAAAGGAAAACACAATCATAGGCCTAGTGAGACTAGAACAAGCAGGTAACTCAAACTAGTTTTTAGTAAAAAGAGCCTACAAGACAAAATTTGAATTATAAAGGAATGAAATTTGGTAATATTGGTAAATTTTAATTTATAAACCTATAAAAAATATTGTTTTTTCTAAAAAATGAGTGTAATTACCCTCTATTTTTACACATTTCTATGCTTGTCTATTGAGGAAAATATAAAGGTAGGTAAGCTTCTTGAAGGGATTTAATGTATAATAGATGGTTTAAACCTAATATGGGTATTTTTTAAGAATTTTTAGATTATTTTATGTATTAAAAACCTATTTATAGTGATCATATTCAAAATTTCAATGTAAAATGAAGAAAAGTGCAAGTTGGACAAATTCAAAATTTTGGCATGCAATTAAATGTAGATACTCAGAAAAGGAGATTTAGAGGAATTTAAATGGTTTCAAAATGAAATATAATGATTTTAATATTTTTTTTAGATATTAAAGGTTAAATTAGAAAAATAATTAGGTCTTTATACCTCATAAATCTCAATATACACCAATTTATCTCTCCCTATGTCTTGTAGTCCTCATTTTCTGAGTGTATATTAGGCATAAATTGTTGTTTTTGGATGTTTTTATTTATTGAGTATGGAAAATAAAATATTTTATTAGTTTTATAGGTCCCTAAAGTTCATAATTAAAAATTAATTAGGTATTGGGACCTCATAAAACTCAATAAATGGATCTTAAGCCTTGCATATTTTAGCATAGTCATGTAAAGAGAGTTTACATTTCCATGTTTTGAGTTGTTTCAAGTGTTTTAGGTTTAACCAATTATTATAACATATTTTTAAATATTTTAGAGGTAAATTAAGACATTTATATGGTATTTTTTTCCATTTAAACCTATCCAATCTCAATAAAATAAAATTTTAAGGCTCTCAGCCTCTACAGGGTTGCATATTTGACTAGCTAGGGTTTTAGACAAGAAAGCCTCATAACTCCTAATGTAACCATTGAATTTTTTTGAAAATTTTAATTATATATCATATATATATATATATATATATGTGTAAATTTAATAAAAAAAAATTTGTCCTGAAATAGTATTTTATAATATGGATTCTAGGTTTGTGGGCATGAAATAGTGCTAATAGGCCTAATTAGATAGTCACTTGTGAAGGAAAGAATATCTAAAAGAATATTTGATTGATGAAACTCTAAGGAGACTTATAATGGAATATAGGGTAATAAAAAATTGTTTCATATATTTATAAGAGTTTATATATTACTTAAACAAGGAAAATTTGTGCAAAAAATGGTTATTAGACAACCTCGACAAAACAAGAAAGCAAAATTTATGGTAAGGTTATGAAGAGAGAGATTGTGTTGAGAGTTAAAATATCAATGAGGACTTGAATTATAATGAGAATTATCTGAGTAATTATACACACATTGATGAAAAGATAAGGTAGTAAGTCTTTTGAGGATTTGGTAGGTTATGAAGCCGAGGAGAAATGACCAATCAAGTGGAAGGGTGATATATGAATACAATAGACAAATAGTGATAATTGTGTTGATGGACACATAAAATAAGATGAGTGAGATATTTATATAAAACCAATGAATGAATTGGTTTTCCATCCAATTTTGACCTATAACTAGCTTAAATACAAACTACAGCCAATAAGGTGAATAATGGAAAGGAGACTTCATGATGGAGACCTTCAAAATGAGGATATTATGAGTATAGAGATATCATGTACAATTAAAGGACACCTTCACACATATTATGACCTATTCCCAAATTCTCTAAAGCGTAAATCTATAACTACAACTAGATCCAAGCACTCATCAAGGTTATTAAGAGTCATAAAAGGAGGTTGTAAGGTCTTAGCATGCCCTCAAGAACTCATAAAGTTTCTATCCTATAAGGAGTATAATAATAAAGGAGATTATTCAATTTAATAATCAAGTAGGTTCATCAATAAGATGGAGAGGGTTACCAATGGCATGACATTGTCAAGGTCAAATGTATAAAGTATACCTATAGCCAAAGAGAACATAGAACTATATTCAATCTCATAAGGGTCATGAAGTAAAGTGATCCATGGTGGAGTCTCATGGTATGAATATTTCATATGAATCCATGTGAAGATGAAATGAGGTATATATTGATGATAGAGGACCTTAAGCAAATAAACTATAGATAGTTTTAACACAAATACATACCTACAACCATTCCAATGGTAATCTATCTCACATAGTAATATACCCCAAGGTGGAAAATCTAAGATCATAATTTCAATTCAAGTGATGTTGTGAGATCTTAAGCAAGGAAAAGTGATAATTCAAAATCTCCAACACCTTGATCAATCTATCTAAAATCAATGGCATGCTCTTGAAGATGAAGGTACATGTTTGTACAAATTTGGACTATGTGGAGGCCTAAAGAGCTTGTTTGAGGTGTCAAATGGATGGAAGAAGCATCTAAGGGATGTTTTATATGTTCTAATGAGTGTATAAACACCAAATCCTATTCAAATAACTATTATACATCTTCACCTCATGAATAATCACCTACAATACTGATTATACATAGTCATCATGAATTTCCTTGAGGAGATATGTCCATACATGGGTTGCATTAGGGTGAAAGTTGAAAATTAAAGGGTGAAATATTTGATAATAGTAGGTTCATGATGATTTTAAATAATATTAACATTTTTATAGCATAAACCAAATCAAAATGGGAGAAAACTTAGTCTTGAAACTTGACCAAGCAGGCAACTCAAGCTAGGTTTTAAAAAGAGGCATACAAACCAAAATATGCATGATCTAATCATGAAATTTTGTGGAGAAACTCATAATGAAATAATATAACTATAAAATATATTATTTATGTTTTTTGATAAGGGTAACCATTCACTATTTTAGCACAGTCAACCCTATGTCTAATCATAGTCAACATTAGAGCCTATCTTAGAGGAATTGGCCACTTTGGGGCATTTATAGGAAAATTCAAAGCATAAATTTTTGTTATAATGGTATCCATGAACCATAAAATCATACCATGACATAATTAAGGTCCTAAAAAGGTGAAAATACTCATTGTTATTACAGAAACCTCTTGTAGTTAGTAGGTAGCCATTAAAGGCCAAACAAAGTTTTTTTCAGGTTTGAGTGCTAATGAAGAGTTTAGGCCTTGGAGAGGTCTTAAAATGGTAAAATATTATGTCTTAAAATTAATATGATATATGTAAGTGATAATATTAAATTTTTCATAAAAAATAAAGTCAGATGAAGGACAAGTTTAGGCATGGAGGAAGCAAGCAGGCAGCTTAGGGTAAAGTTTGAGAATTTTTTTCTATAAGCTAAAGTATGAATCCTCAAATAATGAAACTTGGTAGGATTGGTATTAATGATTTAATATACATATTATTAATATTTTTTATTTAATTTTACAAGTGTAAGTACTTTTTGGTTTCACATAGTCCCCTCTATGTCTCATAACAATCACCATTAGTACATGCATACTTCTTAGAAGTTTAATGTATATTAGAGGGTTTAAATATATTAATTTGTTTTAAAATAATAAAGTTATGATTATAATTATCTTGAACACATTTAAATAGTGTTCACACTCAAACTCCATCCAAACATGTAGGCAAACTAGAAACTCCACATGCAGTCTCAAAGGCATAAAGAGAAAATTTGGGTTTTTGATCATTTAAAGAGGATAATACAAGACAAATAAGGTAAATAACATGTAAAAATTTTGTTTTTACCCCATATAATCCTATAGGTGTCCAATAAATCCAATATTAAGATTTGGCTAGTTAGGCCTTAAAGGTTATTTGAAGGCCTATAACACCAAAAGACACTCCAAGACCTTACAATGCAAGGTGACTTAATGAAGAGGAATTATGAGATGTTCCAGGTGAAATTAAGATTATTTCAATAAAATAATATAAATGAGAAGGTCAAATTGGTCCTTTGAAGGAATTCAATCTTTTTAGGCCCAAGACTCCTAGTTTTAGCTCCTCTTCAGATGTTCATATCTTTCATACCATGAGGAGTTGAGATAAATTATTTTAGTATGTTTTAAATAACCCTATGTATTTTAAATTAAATTTGGATTAGGTTGGTTAAGGTCTTGAGTTTAATGAACAAATACTAAGAGCATAAGCATGTCTAGAATACTTGTAAACCCTATAGGAAATTATCTTTATGTATGTATATTTTCATACCTTCCACATGGGAGCCCAATATTTCTAGGTATTTTTAAGGGTATATGGAATAATAATACATGGAAATAAGTTGTGGAATTGGAGTCTAATTTTTTTGAAAAATCATCAAGAAGGTGAGTTTGTCTAGGCTGCCAAAGGAACTTTTTGACCAATTTTAGTTTTTTGGACTCATAAGTCTATAAAATGGTCTAGAATCACTTGGAAACCACTTGTAATGTGTATGGTACTCCTTCATGATCATTTAAAACATATTTTTAAGAATATTTTGGCATGTTTAGATGCCTAAGAGACCCAAAATGGACCAAAAATGCTTATGTGTGTAGGTTTACAAAGAGAGAAATGGTCTGAATGCATGAAAGAGGCCTAATGAGACATGAATCATCATTATATGGAACTTGTATCCCTTGACAAGGGTTTATAAGGTGATTTTTTCAGCTGAGGGGTCAAAAACCCAAGTTTTTTGATAATTTGTGAAATGTTGAAGGTTTAATGGTGATTTCCACCATTATTACAGGTCTTGAAGCTTGTCCAAATCTTCATTTTATTCCTCATATGTATTGATATGGATGTTTTAAAGTCTTATACAATTTAAAAAATGGTTTGAATGGTGCAAAATGGTCTTGGGAGTAAGTTTCAAGGTATTTTGTTGAATATGGCTCAAGCTTGGAGACCTCTATCAATGGAGTATATGAAATTTGTAGGTTTTATGGATTTTATTTCAGGTTGGAGTAGTAAATAGGAGTTGATAATAAAATAAAACCATCAAAAATAAAACTCTAAAAGAAAATCTCCATGGTTAGTTAAGTATCAAATCTTAGGTTTACTAACCATTTGCCAAGCATCTTCTAGAAGTGCAAGTGGAGAGGGGCATATAAGTCTAAGAGGGGAAGTTTGGAGGTTGAGAGAGCAAGTGGAGCATTCATTGTGTTTTAGATGTCTTTGAATAATTTTCTCATGTGAGTTGGATATGACATCATCATCCTCAAATGTTTTCATCTTCTAGTGTCTTTCTAATCCAATGAGAAAGATCAAAGACTTTTTGGACTAATGAAGCTTAATTTGTTGAGAAGAGATTAGTGATAATTGATCTAAATGTGGTTGAGACTCCTTTTAGGGTTGTTGTGCCTCATTTATTGATTTTTGAGTGATTACTTCTCCTCTCTCTCTTCTCTTTTCTCCTATATCTCCCATTTCTTCCCCATTTGTAAAATATATTCTCATTTGACAAGGTAAAACCCTATAAAAATTTGTAATATGTACCTTTTGATATAAATAAGATTATTTTTCACCTATCTCTTGCATATAACTTGTGTTTATAAATCTCATGTATGATGGATTTATAAATAAGTGTTCTTCCATGTTCATTATCCTTCTTTCTTATTTTTAAATGTCTTCAAGTTATTTTAAAGTCTAAACTTATGATTTTATGCCATTAATGGATGATTAGTGTGAGTATTGAAACACCTCTTTTCTTCATCTATTGCTTAGTGAGCCTAATTTAATCAATATTGATACAAATTCGCTAGTTTTTGAGATTATGTGAGAAAATATTGTCTTATGATAAATTAATGTTTTTTTCAATATTATTAGAGTGTAATTTAATTTGGTGCATCATCTTTTTAGTTTTATTAGTCATCCTATACCCCATTTCTATCCCTTTCTAAGTATAAGTATTAGTTTAGGTGATCAACCAAGAGGAAGTTAGCCTTCTCTAGAGGTTTAACTTCATTAAAGGATACCCACAACCTAAGGTTTCTATAATATTTTATTTGGGAGTGAGAGAGCCTAAAAAATATCCCACAAGGGTGAAATTATATGATACAATAGTTTCTGGCATGCCCAGTGGGACCACTACATTATTCACTTCATTGAAGGGTTATTGGTGTTCCTCTTCAGTGCAATAATCCTCCAGAGGCATGTTTGGAAACATCAATGGTGACTATAATATGAACGTTAGCTAGTCAAGTAGCCTAAGTGCCTAAAATAAAATTCTTTTGGTATATATAATAAAACATTTTTTGATCAACATGTTTATTATCTACCTCAACATTACTCATATCAGGATAATAATGTTTATTTATTTCCCCCAAGTGGCCCTCAAGAAACTTATCATCCCTATCATGCCCATTTCCTCCCTCTCACCCATATGTATGATCAATATCAGCCTAGTTTCCATTCAAATCAATCCTCTAATTTCCCTTACCAAGACTATGTTTATCCTATTCCATCCTTGTCAAAATTCAATTAAACATTATCATATTATATTGAGTTTATAAGGGAGATTGGTAAGGGTTTAGAGTTTTCTTCAATCATCCTTATCCATGTTCTACAAGAGGTAATAATTTATCTTTAGTTGGTTAAGAATAGGTGGTTAGTTAATGAGGATGAACAATTGGTAGTTTGTGAGAGGGAGAACAAAGTGTGTTTGAGAAGCATGGTCCAAATCTTGGAAAATGTGTTGATATCTTAGGAGGATTAGAAGGTTCAATGAAATCATTCATATGTGTCCTCTCCTCTCCAATATCCTCAAAATTAGCCTCTAATATTTTCAAATCATCCCCCTAGCCAACTTTGTCAAGGCCCATCCTTGTCAAGAATCAAAGAAGCAATATTAGACCAATGGAGAATAATCATGAAAATAAATAAGGAGGTTGGACTTGGATAAGATTTCCCCATTCATACCATGGAGGGGATAAGGATATTATTTCATAAATTTTGGAATGTGTGGGCATCCATTGAATAAGGTGACTATCCACATGTTGAGAAGATAGAGATGAAAGAGTGGGTATTAACCACTAAATAAGTGTTAGAGCATTGGGAGGGAAACATATCAAACCAAATAAAATAATTTTACCCTCTCATACCCCTATACACACTCTCCCTCATGATAATATTCATCATAATTTTCCACAAGAGCATCTAGTAACTCCTTATATTCCTACTCCACAAAGTGGACCTTCTTGCCCTTCCACCATCTCCTTTAACAAAGGAACGCCTATTGTATGGAGATCAAATGAAGACCATTCAAATCAAGAACATGAAGCCATCCCACCATGGACCTCTCCCTATACTAATGATCTTAGGTATATCATACCCTCACTAGTGAAACCACTCTCTCTTAGGCATACTCAAGAATAAAAAGAAATAAGGTGGATGTACCTTATATATTTCCCTCTTAGAAATTAGTCAAGGAAGGCATAGAGATAGAGGAGGAGCTTATAGTCATAGGTGAGTCACAAGAAGATAATCTAAGTGTCTATGATTAATAGATCATGATAGACAACCCACTTCATTTAGAGGAGGAAAAATTAGGTTTAGACCAACCTTCTTACCATGGCTTTGGCACTAATGAAATAGAGCCTAAAGAGGAAAATCCTCATGTTGAATATGAGGTTGATCTTGAATGGACTACTGAATGTCTATTTTTCATAGATGAAAAAGATAATTAGAACCAAGTACCATAGGGTTTTACACTTCAAAATGAGGTGTAAATTGAATATATCCCTAATATGTTGGGGCTAGAAGAAGGAAAATCAGACCTTGAGCAAGACAAGTGTGATGTTTTGGACCTTATTTGGTCAAATAAACCCTAATTTATAGTTGAAAAACAAGATGAAATATTGAGTGAGGTTAATGAAAGAGAAATCTCAAGTGCTCAAGTGATATAATTTGAGAAGCATACTAGTGAAGGTATTGAAGATTTATGGCAATGGTTCAATGCCATAACGAAAAAGTTTGAGGAGGCTAAGAGACATCCTTATTCTAGAAAACTATGAACATGCTACTCTAAACATGATCAATCTTAATTTTCACAAGAATAAAGTGGAAGAAAATGGTCTTTTTAAGCCATAAAGTGAACAAAATTTAGTTCCTCCCAAGAACATAAATGAAGTATTTGTGCAAGGCTTTCTCAAGAGTGATGAGCAACATCAAGCAAGTCTTGAGCCAATAAGGAACTTTGTCTACATTAGAGACATGTGTGTCCCTCTCCATCCATTAGGGATCAAGATAAAAGAGTCATTAATAAATTATCTTAGTCCACTTAGCATGATCTTAGAAAATTACGGTGCCTCTCATCCTTGTCCATTACAAATCGATGATGCTCAAATATTCCCATTTGATCTAAGAGGAAAGAATTTTTAAGTTTTAGTTGTACACATTATATAGTATTTCTTTCCTCTAAGTGCCTTGTGCACATTTTCCATTTTTTTGTGTCTTTCCCTTCCCTAATTTCTTTGAGAAAATTATTATTTTTATTTTTTTATTGTCCTTTTTAATTTAATATGAAGTTTTTAGAAGTTGATAACCTTGTATCATTTTCATATCAGGTAGGAAAGAAAGTCCTATGACCTTGTATGATTAATGGATCAGACAAGGAAAATATTTTATTACATAATAGGAATGCAATCCCATGAGATCACCAAAAATGTTGGCCAAAGTTTTCCTACATAATAATTTTTTTCCTAGATAGATCAGACCACTCTCTTGGACCATTTAGTAAAATTCTACCGCTAGAACTAGCCCCTTTTTGGTCCTGACGTAATGTTGTAGTGTAGTATCCTTGAAGGACCTAATGTGGTGTGAGGAGATTATAAAATTACTTGATTAGTGGATGATATAATGATGGAAAGAGAATAAAAAACTCATGTCCCTACCTCATGTCCTTTGTATATTTTTAAAACACTTTAAGTAAACCTCAAGGTGAATTTGGAAACTTGAGGAAAAGGCCTAGAAATGGGTCTTGAACTACAAGTGAAGGATCCAACAAGTTTTTAAGGTGTTTTAGAATTTAGGTACATAAAATAGGTTTGTAAAAAGTCTCATAGATTCTAACAAGTCAAAAATGAGGTCTAAAAAAGCTAATTTTCCAAAAATACCCTAAAAAGTGCATTCGATGACTTGAAGACCTTCAAAATAGAAATTCTTAAGTGAAAAAGTGAATTTTGAGTAATTTGAATTATTTTTAGCTTTTTACCACATAATAATGGTGTGTGTTACCATTTTGGACATGTTCAAGGCCATTTCAAGTCATTTGGAGTGGATAAGAGGAGTTTGGGAGCAAAAAGATGCATTTTAGAGCCTTTTAGAGCTTTGGTTGATCATATTTTGAAGGTTTTGATTAATAAAATGATTTAGATATAATATTTAGAATAAATGGTATCCTTAATATCCTCTCATAGGCCTTTGAAATTATATTCAAGCATAAGAACCAATAGGGGTGAGGAAAACCTATTAGCTGCAAACTAAGCATGAAGTAGGTTATCTACCATTATTAGAGGTAAAAGAACTTCATAAGTTTTATATAGGGAATTAAAGGTCATTTTAATCAGAAAAAAACTTTCCCAAATTTTGGATTTCATAGATAGGATTTTGGTTCTTCATGCTAAGGAAAAACCTTTTGGGTAGTCTTGGACATCTCTAGGAGACCCTCAAGTTTTCACTTGATACAGTCAAGAGAGAGAGAGAGATGGTTGAGAATATTTTGGGAATTTATAGGGACCATAATTTAATTCTAATTTATGTCATTGGTTATTTGTTTCATCTCCCCATATTTATGAACAATCACTAAAAGTGCAGGGGTGTCTAGATGGCCCACTCATCTAGATAGGGTCTAGGCTTTCTCATGTTTCTTCACTTCAATATTCAATGAGGGATAATGGTTTTATAGGAGTTATTATAGGGTAAAATATGAATTATTCTAGTTTTTCATCAGATAACTCCTTTCAATAATTAACATATGGTATAAAACCTATTTTCCTTGTCCTTGTGAAAGGTCTATTTGATCAATTTTGTAGTAGAACCTAGGTTATCAAGTAAGTGAACTCATATTTAAAGGTTATTAAGTTAGTTATTAAGTCACTTAGTACCTAATTCATTTAATTAAATATTCATAAGTCTCCAAATTTAGCATATTCACCTTCGAGATAGTTTTGGTGTTTCAATATCTTTAATAAGGTACAACTGTAGATATGAGTTTATAGTGTTTGAATGGTTTCAAACATTGTAATCATGATAATTATCTATAAAAGTCCCAAATAATTATATTTAATCCTTGGAATTCATTTAAAATGAGGTTCAAAAAGTCTTTTCTCTCTCAAGGTGCCAAGGAACATTTTGAGCTCTAATAATGTACCTTCATCTCCATATCTTAGTGAGCAAGTTAGACCTATAGGATATGATCATAGGGCTGGTAATAATCATGTGTGAACATTGAGATCACTAAATTTAACTCTAAACCTCATCATAACATCAATTTATCAATATATGGAGAGATAAAATCAACACATTCATGATAGCCTTGGTAAGTGTTAAGGTCAAATGATTACCTACAACAAACAAGAGTATTATCAGAGGTTTGAAAGTGAAATGGTTTAAACAATAGGTTTATTAAAAAAATAAATATGGAATATAAATAAATCAAGGTGAATAATATAATTAAATTTGTTAGTATGTCAATTAATGGAAAATGATAAATATAAATCTCTACCTATAGTAGTCACATGGAGTAGATGTCATAAGAAGTTTTGATGGAGTTTTAGGAGCCTAGTCAAGTGTTTAAGAACACCAAGTCATTTCACATCAACCAATCCAAGAAAAAATTTAAACCATAATAATTTTCATCATGAATAATTAGTTTTTATGGAGAAACAACATTACAATTTTCCTTATTTAGAGATGTTAAGGTATTTTGTGTTGTTTAAGGTTAGCAAGCAACAAGGAGAAATGGTGTGGTGATAGGTTAAATAGGTATGAGATTTAACCAATTGAGGGTGATATAAATTAAATTAATATATTTATGATAAATAAAATGAATTTTCACCATGATATATATCAATCCAAGGTGTAAAAAAAAGGAAAACATAGTCATAGGCCTAGTGTGACTAGAACAAGCAGGGAACTCAAACTAGCTTTTTGTAAAAAGAGCCTATAGGACAAAATATGCATCCGAAAGGAATTAAATTTGGTAGGATTAGTACTTGTGAATTTAAAAACCTATAAATAATATTTTTTGGTCGAAAATTGATTTTAATTACTTTTTTTTTTTACACAATCCTATGCTTGTCCGTTGAGGAGAATATAGAGTTAGGCAAGCTTCTTGAAGGGCTTTAACATATGATGGATGGTTTAAAAATCATGTGGGTGTTTTTAAAGTGATTTTGGGTGATTATAGGTCTTAAAAAACCTATTTATATTTATAATATTAAAAATTTCAAGGTAAAATTAAGAAAAGTGTAAGTTGGCCAAATTCAAGATTTTGGCATGCAAATGTAGACAGTTAAAAAAAGCATTTTTGAGGAATTTAAAGGGTTTTATGATGAAATATATGGATTTTAATTATTTTGGGAGATATTACAGGTTGAAATTCAAAAATAATTACGTATTGAGACCTCATAAATCTCAATAAACACCAATTTCTCTCTCCCTATATCTTGTAGTCCTCATTTTTTTAGTGTAATGAGGATTAAATTGTTGTTTTCAAATATTTTTGTTGATTGAGGATGGAAAAAACAATGTTTTTATTAGTTTTTGGAGTCCATAAAAGTCATAATTAATAATTAATTAGGTCTTGGGACCACATAAAACTCAATAAATGGATCTTAAACATTTCATATTTTAACAGTCATGTAAAGAGAGTTTATAACTCTATGTTTTGATTTGTTTCAAGTGTTTTAGGTTAAACCAATTCTTATAACCTATTTATAAGATGGGGGAGGTAAATAAAGACCTATATATAATATTTTTTTGCATTTAAACCTCCCCAAGATCAATAAAATATTTTTTTATGGCTCTTAGCATCTACAGGCCTACATATTTGAGTAGTTAGGGTTTCAAACAAGAAAACCTCATAACTCCTAATATAAACATTGTAAATTTTTTAAACTTTTTATTATTTCTCATAAATAGATTTTTAAAGTGAATAAATCATTTTGGGCCTGAAAGAGTAATTTAAAATATGGATTCTAGGTTTGTGGGCATGAAATAGGGCTAATAGGCCTAATTAGATATTTACTTGTGAAGGAAAGAATATATACAAGGAGAGTTGATTAATGAAACATGAAATAAACCTATAATTGAATATATGATGATATAATATGGTTTAATATATTTATAATAGTTTATATATTTCTCAAGCAAGGAGTATTTATCCAAAAAAGGGCTAGCAGATAAGCCTAGATAAAACAAGAAAGCAAGAGTTATGGTAACATTGTGAAGAGAGAGATTGTGTTGAGTGAGTTAAAAGATCAATGAGGACTTAAAGGAGAAGTATAATTAGTTTATTCATTATAAACACATTTATGGATGGACAAGTAGTTAGTATTTTTTGTATTTGGTAGGATATGAAGCCAAGGAGTTGAAATGACCAATCAAGTGGAAGGGTTATATATGAATACATTAAACAAATAGTGAGAATTGTGTTAATGGAGTGGTAAAATAAGAGGATTGATATATTTATGTAAAACCAATAAATTAATTGGTTTTACATCCAATGGTGACCTACATCTAGCTTAAAGACAATCTACAACCAACAAGGTGAATAATGGAAAGGAGACTTCATGATGGAGACCTTAAAAAGAGGATATTGTGGCTATAGAGATCTCATGTAAAAGTAAAGGACACCTTCACACATCTTTTCTCATGTTACCAAAATCTCTAAATCATAAATCTACACCTATAGCTAGTTCTAAGCATTTATCAAGGTTATTGAAAGTCATATAAGGAGGTTGTAAGGTATGAACATACCCTCAAGAACTCATAAGGTTTGTATCATATAAGGAGTCTCATACTCAAGGACATTATTAAATAGAATAATTGTTTAGGTTTATCAAGAGGATGTAGAGGGTTACCAATGGCATGATATTATCAAGGTCAAATGTAGCATGCATACCTATATCCAAAGAAAATATAGACCAATATTAAATATCATGAGGGTGATGAAGAAAGGTGATACATGGTGGATTCTCATGCTATGAATATTTCATATTAAACCATTTTAATATGGAATGAGGTCTATATTGATGATAGAGGACTTTAATCAAACAAACTACAGTCAGTTTCAACACAAATGCACACCTACATCCATTATAATGGAAATATATCTCATACAATCATATGCCCCAAGGTGGAAAAGAGAAGACCATAATTTCAATTAAAGTGAGGTTGTGATATATTAATCAAGGAAAAGTGATAATTTGAAATCTCCAACAACTTGATCGAGCTATCTAAAAGTAATGGCATGCTATTGAAGATCAAGGTACAAGTTTGTATAGATTTGAGCTATGTGATGGACTAAAGAGCTTGTTTGAGGTGTAAAATGGATGGAAGTAGAATATAAATGAATTTTTAGATGGTATAAGGAGTCTATAAACACCAAATCCTGCTATTAGACATCTTCTTCACCTCATGAACAATCACCTATATTACTAATTGTACACAATCATCATGAATTTTCTTGAGGAGTTATAACCATACATGGGTTGAATTAGGGTGAAATTTTATCATTAAAGGGAATAATATTTTAAAGTTATAGGTTAATGATAATTTAAAATCATATTAAATTTTTTATAACACAAACCAAAGCAAAAAGGAAGAAAACTCAATCTTGAAACTTGACCAAGTAGGTAGCTCAAGGTAGGTTTTAGTAAAAGAGGTATACATGCCAAAATATACATGATATAATAATTAAATTTTGTGTAGAGACTCATCATGACCTATAAATATCCAAAATAGTGTCGAGTTATTTATATAATTGGATCCATTCACTGTTTTAACACAGTCAATCCCATGTCTAATCACGGTCAACATTAGAGCCTGTCTTGGAGGAATTGGCCATTTTGGGGCATCTAAAAGTCAATTAAAACAATTAAATTTAGTAAAAATAGTCTCCATAACCAATAAAATAATCCAATTTCATCCTAAAGGTCCTAAAATATGTGTAAATACTTGTTATTATTACACATACCTATTGCAATCAGTAAACAACCATTGAAGGCCAAACAAAGCTTTTATCAGGTTTGAGTACTAATGAAGATTTCAAGCCTTGGATAGGTATTAAAATGGTGAAATATGATGTTTAAAACTTAATTTTATCTATTTAAGGGATAAAATACAAGGTTTAAAAAAAAATTAGATGAAGGATAATTTTAGGCATGGAGGAAGCAAGCAAGCACCTCAGGGTAAAGTTTGAGAAAATTTGTCTACAAGATAAATTATGTATTCTTAAATAATTAAAATTGGTAGGATTGTTAAATATGAATTAATATACCTATTAATAATATTTTTAATGTCATTTTACAAGTGGAAGTGCCCATTTTTTTGACACAATCCACTCCATGTCTCATAGCAGTCAACATTGGTGCAGGCATGCTTCTTGGAGGTTTAAGGTATAACATAAGTTTTAAAGATTATTTAAGTGTTTTAAATGAATAATGGGATTATTTTTATTCTATTAAACACATAAAAATAGTTTAAAACTTAAAACTACACGCAAACATGTAGGCAAACTACAAACCCCACAAGCAGTCTCAAAGGCATAAAGAGCAAAGTTGGTTTTTTGATAATTTAAAGAGGATAATACAAGTCTAATCAGGTAATTAACATGTAAAAATTGTTTTTTAACCCCATATAATCCTATAGGTGTCCAATAAATCTAATATTCATAAATGGCTAGTTAGGCCTTAAAGCGTGTTTGAAGGCTTATAGTACCTAAATACACTCCCAAACATTCCAATGCAAGGTGACTTAATGAAGAGGTATTATGATATGTTACAGGTGACATGAATATTATTTAAATAAAATAAGATAAATGTGAATTCAAATTGGTCCTTTGAATGAATTTGAGCTTTTCAAGCCTAAGACACCCAGTTTTAGCCCCTCTTCAGAGGTTTGTATCCTTCATATCGTGAGCATTTGGGAAAATTTATTTTAGTATGTTTTTATTAAACATATTTAATTGAAATTAATTATGGATTTAGGTTGGTTAAGGGCCTTATTTTTATTAAAAATCACTAAAAGCATAAGCATGTCCAAAATGCTTACAAACCCTATAGGCAATTATCTTTACGTATGTATGTTTTCATACCTTCTACATTGGAGCCCAATAATTTTAGGGACATTGAAGGGGTATATGTAATAAATATAAATGGTAATAAGTGGTGTAATTTGGGTCTAATTTTTTTTTAACAATTATCAAGAAGGTGAGCCTATCTAGGTTGCCAAAGGAACTTTTTGATCAGTTTTGATTTTTTGGACTCATAGGTCAATAAAATGGCCTATAATCACTTATAAACCACATGAAACATGTAGAATACTCCCTTAGGATCATGTAAAACATATTTTGTAAAATAATGTAACATGTTTGGGTGCTTAAGAGGCCCAAAATGGCCCAAAAATGCTTATTTTTATAGGTCTACAAAGAGAGAAATTATCTAAATATATGGAAAAGGCCTAATGGGACATGCATCATTATATGGAACTTAGATACCTTCTAAAGGGTTTATAAGGTGATTTTTTTAGCTGAAGGGTCAAAACCCCATGTTTTTTTATAATTTGTGAAATGTTGCAAGTTTAATGGTGATTTTCACCATTGTTGTAGGTCTTGAAGGTTGTTAAAATATTCCTTTTCTTCTTCATATGCATGTTATGGATGTTTTAAATTATTATATAGGTCTATAAATGGTTTTCATGGTGCCAAATGGTCTTGGGAATAGGTTTTAGGGTGGTTGGTTAAAGATGGCTCAAGCTTGGATAATTTTATCAATGGAGTCTATGAAATTTATACGTTTCATGGAATTTATTTTAGGTTAGAAGAGTAAAGAGGAGTTGAGAATAAAATAAAAACATAAAAAATAAAACTCTAAAAGATAACCTCAATGGTTAGTTAAGCATCAAATTCTGGGTTCACTAACCATTTGCCAAACATATTCAAGAAGTGCAAGTGAAGGGGGTGTAGTCATATTAAATGAAATAATTGGTAACTTGAGCATGGATAATAAAACCCAACCTATAGGTTCCCCATAATTTTTCTCATGACCCTAGCCTTTTATACTTGACCCTAGCTAATCTAACACCCTATCTTCATGAATAATCCATCCCCCCAAGTCCCATTTTCTTAGGATAATAGCACCCAATTAGGAGAGGAGTGATAATGCCACTATTGTCCACTTTTAGTGTTGTTGTCCAAGCTCATTTCTAGCCCCAATAGTCAATTTACTCTGGTTCCCCATCCTTCTCCTTATCATCCTAATGTGATAAAATCCAATCCATGACTAATAGATTCCTAAAAAATCCCATTCAAAGATCATTTGGAAAGGGTTGGGAAATGTTATCAAGAAAGAAAGAATATAAGTGAAACCACTTAGGAAATCTTCCCTATTCTCTACATATAGCCATCCAATATAGTCCTAACCACATCCAAATTTATGCACTAGTCCCTAGCTACCTCAAACACATCCAATTTAGCATTTCTTACATTCTCATATCATAATTGCACTAAAAACTTTTAAATGGATAACTATATATGTTTTGATCTCTATTTAGAGTATTGGTATGTAGGAAACATGCCCACATAAGGGGTGTGAAGCACATCAAATGCATATTACATGCACTAACCCCTTTTCCATATTTACCAAAGTGTTGTTTAAGTACATTAAAATCTTAGAAATGAAAAAAATCAGCTCTATAGGGAGCACTATTGATAGGTAAGCTTCACAAATCCATAGAAAAGTGTCACATGGACCTTATGAACAAAACCTAAAAAGCTCATACTCTTAGGACAATAACACTAAACAAGGACGATAACACTGATGCCACTCCTACCCACTTTCAGCACTCATATCCAAGTAAAAAATGATATCCATAATCTTATTTGTGATAGTGTCCCAAGCCTACATAGTGAATACTAAACCCTATCTTAGTTGGATCAGCATCATTTAAGCTAAGTCTTAATTTCACCCTTTTATTACTATTTTAGAAAATCTCTAATTACTAATAAATTTCACAAATTAATAGCTTATTTATTGCATGTTATTTAGTAATTTATCAATCCAAACCCTTTAACTAAATTAGGAATAAAAATGCAATATTCCCAAAATTGTTAAATCATTTGGTAAACCTAACGTGAATCAAACATGCAACATTATAATTTATTAATCTATCTAGGCATACTCATATTGATCTAACAATCTCTCAATACAAACCATGATATATCTTGAGATATCTTGTCAATTACCATTGCTATATCATATATTTTTTAGAATAACATACTTATAGGGCTCTTTCTTTTAAGGTAAATCATTTTAGGGTCTATATTATTACCCTCAAAAGAGGGGGAAATAAATAAGGTTTTTTTCATATAGATTAGAGCTCATATCAACCAAAAAATCTAGTATCAGAACACTCAGAACAACAACCAGACATCAAACTAGTAGAATAGTCTAGGCAGATAGTTAAAAATCCATAATAATAATCATATTTGGCCTAGGATAATAGTGTCAAGACTAGAATATAGTTCTAGTGGTGTTACTATCCATTTTTAGTGCTCATATCCAAATAATAGAAAAACTATATTTTCTTGAAGTAGGTAGAAAGGTAAGTTTAGTTACAATTTTGTCAGCTGCAATTCTAATAAAAATTAACAATTTTAGTATAGTTTTATCAAAGAATCCAGATATAGGGAGCATCATGTGTGGCATGATGGATCTCACTTATAATTTTAGATAGGGTATTAGGTAAAAATTCTAAATTAGAATCCACATTTTAGACACCAGTGATTGAGGGAAATGTGTGTGACACATTTGTTTTCTTTCTTTCCTAGTTTAGCATTGTCCAACCATTCTTAGCAGTTGCGTGCCTTACTCCATCTATATTTGTTTGGAAAAATTTTGGTTTGGCTTTCATACAAGCCTTACTTTTGAGTTCCTAAGTTATTGAGTTCTTAAGTGTCTTCAACATAAGCTAGATTCCTAATTCCTGAGTAACTTTCATATAAGATTAGTACACCAGTTTTGGAGTGGCTAAGAGTGGTCTAGTTTATAGCATACATTCAACTATCCACACTAATATTATTATATCATAGTACATTCATGGGCTTCAATAGCCATCTCATATGACAGACATTCTAAGTTACATGATTTTATGTGGGATAGAGATCAAACGTTGGTTTTAGACCTCTAAACATTTCTCATTCTAGTTAGATTTAGTATAGGGGAAAATATTGTCCTCCTTCCCCATGTTATATAGATTCTACTTCCAGGTTTAGTACAAGGGCAATCCATTTTAGGGATTCCTTCCTTCTCTAGGTACTATTTATCTTTTCATCCACTTCTTTGGCTAGGAAGTGAGTTAGATTATTTTTCATCACACTTATCTCCACACAAGTAGGTTCATGCATGCATTCTCTTTTCTTTCTTTTATTCTAGTACCTTTTTTCATTACATCACTAGATTAAAAGGGGATAAAATTTATACACTTTAAATTGGTCAAAAAACCACACATATCATGTCTTTTCACAGCCCTTTTACAAGATACTCTGACTAGAAAATATGAGCTTTGTTTACATTTAGCAGGGTCTTTCATTTTAATCATCTCAATTTTGTTACATGTCCTAGACACCTTTTTACCTATTCCCATTCATCCCAAACCTTTCAAATAGTCATTCCACCTTAGCCATGTCATATTTTCTATTTTTTTTCCATCCTCCATGATCCATAACCTATAGGCTAGGATCATTGGGAATGGAATACAATGTTGAAACCCAAGGTGTCCAATTTCTAGTGCTCTTATCAAAGGTCAATTTGAGCCTTAATGACTAGTTTCTTCTGCTAGATGGGTCCTATCCACTTTCTTTTCTTCATTCCTAATTTTTCCCTTATCATACAAATTCAAATCAATCCCCTAAATTTTAAATAAAGAGTCTCCTATAAAAATTACTACATAAGGCATTTTATATCTAACACTTATTACTTTATCACATTAGACATAATAAAAATTAGACAATAGTATAGCTCAACATTTTGCATCACACATAGATTTTCATGCCTGATCAAGGAAGGGTCTAGGAAAAAGTCATTCTTTCATCTATCATGTGTATTGATTATGCACATTCCCTAAGGGAGAAATACATTTGATCTAAGACCCTAGATTGAGGGTTAATATAAATAGTGATCAGGATAATAAGGGTTCTAGATCATGCAATCATTCTTTCCCTAACCTAGTTTTTCCCCTATTAGTTTTGATGCATTTTTTGTTTCCATGTGTGTAGATGAACATAATTTTTTAGAGATTAAAATGGACCTACAATGAGATCTATTGACTTTCATCCTCTAGAATTTAGTATGTAGGCTCACACTAACTTGGTAAACAAAACCTAGAAAACTTATAACCTCAAGACAATAGTAATAGAGGTATACAATAGCATCATTGCCACTCCTATCCAGTTATGGGGCTTCTATCCAATCAAAAAATGAAGTCTAGATTCAAATTCCAGATAATGTCCTAGTCTTGCATCTTAGTTTCCAACCCTTGAATCGTCCATTTCAACCCATTTTTAGATAATTTTACTTTTCTTCTTTATACAAATTACTTGATAAAAATATATATTTCACCATAATAAATTATATTTTCCCCTTACTCCAGACCCCTTATTATTTAGGAACTAGACCCTAGTTTCTTGAAAACAATATCATGCATCTATGTAAATTCCATATCTAGCATTGCATTTCACACATTATATTATACATTAGTTTTCAAAAATCACTTGTACATTGTCTCTTAATACTTGATTATACATAGTTCCTCTCAATTTCTTATATATATCCTTTATATGCTTGATTATACATAGCTGAAATATGTCTCTAAAAATTTCCTAAATGATTTCACTTGTATTCTTACTTGCTTGATAATATTTTCCAACCCCTTCTAAATGATCTTTGAATGGGATTTTATAGGGATCTATTGGTCATAGATTAAATTTGCTCACATTAGGCCAAGGAGAAGGATGGGGGGAAAAATAAATTGACCATTGGGGCCAAAAATGAGATTGGACAATAGTGCCAAAAGTGGACAATAGTATTACCAAGCTCCTGTCCTAGTTGGGTGATATTGTCTAGGGCAAACATGACCTAAGGGTATGAATTGGTCATAAAGAGAGGGTCCTAGATCAGCTAAGGTCAAGTTTGGAAGTCTATGAATGATTTAGAATTAGTGAAAATAAGCCTATGAGGGTCATAAGAGAAAGCAAGAGGGACATATGGGTTAGGTGTCATTAGCCATGCTCAAGTTACCAGTTTTTGAATTTTATATGACTACATTTGCCCCCTATTTATTTTATTGATGTAACAAAGCAAAATACTAAGATAAAGGAAAAAAATAAAGCATACCTAAACTTACCTACAAGGTTGAAGCTCATGAAGCTTGTGTGATGTTGGGTGTACATAGAGAGAGCACATTGTGAAGTGTAAATCATCAAGAGAAAACAAAGAGTAGATCAGTTCTTACTAGATATGATATATCTAAAATAAGAATTTACAAAGATGGGTAAAAGAGAGGAAGAGAAAGGAATTAATACACCTCATTGGGTATTTAGACCAATACAAAACTTGTTGTGATGTTGAGTGATGTTATACCAAGAGTAATATTAAAAATGGAGATGAGTGTTCAATTCCCTAGAAAAGTGGTTTAAGAATGTAAAGACTAGCCCTTTGGCTCCATCATTGCCTACTAAGTGAATCTAGGTGGTCATGTATGTGTTGATCAATGTTTGGACTATGTGTCCAATCTCTTTGAATAGGTATCTCAAGAATACAAAGGCTAGCTAGACCTTTGGCTCCATTATTGCCTCATGAAGTGAAGCTATAAATTGATATTAGTATGGAATGTGTGTCATATGAGATGGCTCCTGAAGCCCATGAATGTACTATGAACTAAAATTTTTGGAATGGATATTCGAATGTATGTTGAAACTAGGCCAATCTTGGATATTCTAAAATATGGAGATTAGGCTTGTATAAAATCCCCTCTAAAACTAAAAATCTAGCTTATGTGGAAGCCACTCAGGAACTTAAGAACTTGAGAAATCAAAAGTTAGAATTGTATGAAATCCAAACCAAAAATGATGCCAACCACTTAAAAATTGAGTAAGACACACAACTAATAATAATGTCTAGACAATGTTGAACTAGGAAAGAAATAAAACAAATGTGCCACACACATTACCCATAATCACTAGTGTCTGAAACATAGATTTTGATCTAGAAGTTGTACTAACTACCCTATCTAAAACTGGAAGTGAGATCCATCATGTTGTGCATGATTCACCCTATATCTATATTCTCTTATCAAAATTTTACTAAAACTATTGACTCTACTCTAAATTATAGCTGACAAAAATGTAATTAAACTTACATTTTTGTCTATTTCTAGAAAATCTAGTTTTTATATTATTTAGATAGGATCGCTAGAAATGGATAGTAGCACCACTAACACTATAGTATAGTCTTAACATTATTGTCTCGAGCTAGATATGATGACTATTCTAGATTCTTGATTGTTTTCCTAGTCTATTCTGACTAGTTTGATGTTTGGTTGATGTTTTGAGTGTTCTAAAACTGGATTTTTTGGTTAAAATTATTTAAAATTTTTGGGAATGTTAGGGTTTTATTCCTAAGTTATTTAAAGTGTCTAGATTTATAAATCATTAAATAACATGCAATAAATAAGTTACTGATTTGTAAAATTTAATGGTAATTAGAGCTTTTCTAAAAATTGTAATAAAAGGGAGAAAATAAGGCATAGCTTAAACTTTACAGATCTAACTAAGATAGGGTCTAATATTCACTATGTAGGCCTATGACAATGTCACAAATAGGATTTTGGATTTAATTTTCTAATTGGATAGGAGAACCAAAAGTGGATAGGAGTGGCACCAACACTGTAGTCCATATCTAGTGTTATTGTCCTGAGAGTCTAAGTTTTTTGAGTTTTGTTCGGTAGGTCTATATGATACTATCTTTGAATTTATGAATATTTACTATCAATAGTTCTCATTTTAGAGATAATTTTCTTCATTTCTAAGCCTTTAATTTACTTTATCAATATTTTATAAAATAGGGAAAAAGGGTTAGTGTGTGTAATATGAACTAGACATGCTTCACACCCCATGTGTGGGCATGCTACCTACATACCATTACATTGAAGAGGGATAAAACCATATGTAATTCTCCCTTTGAAATTACTTGATGTAGTTTTTATATGAGAATTCAATAAATTCTAAAATAGATGTGTTTGAGGTGGCTATGAACTAGTGAGGAGATTTGGATGTGCTTAGGACTATACTAAATGATTGTATGTAAAGAATAGGGAAGATTGCCTTTATGGTTTCACTTGTATTCTTGTTTTATTGATAATATTTTCCAACCCCTTCTAAATTATCTTTGAATGGGATTTTATAGGGATTTATTAGTCATGGATTGAATTTGCTTGCATTACACCATCAAGGGGAAGGATGGGGAACTATAATAAATTGACCATTAGGGCCAAAAAAGATCTCGGACAACAGTACTAAAAGTAGACAAAAATGGCACCATTACTCCTATCCTAGTTGGGTGATATTGTCTTGGGAAAATAGGACTTGGAAGGATGGATTGATCATGAATAGAGGGTCCTAGATCAGCTAGGGTCATGTCTAGAAGGCTATCAATGACTAGGAATCAATGAAAACAAGCTTATGAGGGTCATGAGAGCAAGCAAGAGGGACTTATGGGTTGGGTGTCATGAGCCATGCTCAAGTTACCATATTTTTCATTTTATATGACTACATTTGACCCTTATTTATTCTAGTGATGTAGCAAAGAAAAATACTAAGATAAAGGAAAAAAAGAAAGTGTACTTGAACATACCTGTAAGGGTGAAGCTCATGAAGCTTGTGTGATGTTGGGTGTGCATAGAGAGAACATGCTATGAAGTGTAAATATATAAGAGAAAACAAATAGTAAATCAGTTCTTACTAGATATGTTATATCTAAAATAATAATGTATAAATCTGGGTAAAAGAGAGGAAGAGAAAGGAATGAATAAATGTCACTAGGTATGCAGACTAATACAAAACTTGTGATGCTAAGTAATGTTGTACCAAGAGTAATATCATGAATGGAGATGAGTGTTCAATTCCATATAAAGTGAATCAATAATGAAAAGGCTATCCTTTTGGCTCCATCATCACCTAATAATTAAAGCTAGGTTGCCATGTATGTGTTGATAGATGTTTAGACTATGTGTCCAATCCCTCTAAATATGTGTCTCAAGAATACAAAGGCTAGATAAACCTTTGGCTCCATCTTTTCCCCATGAAGTGAAGTTATAAACTAATACTAGTATGGAATATGTGTCATATTATATGGCTCCTAAATCCCATGAATGTACTATGATCTAATAATTTTTGCATGAATAACCAAATGTATGCTAAGAACTAGGCCACTCTTGGTCATTTCGAAAGATGGAGATTAGGCTTATATGATATCCACTCTGAAACTAAGAATATTGACTATGTGAAATCCAATATAGAACTTAGAAGTTAGGCTTGTATGAAATCCAAACCAAAAATAATGTCAACCACCTATAGATGGAGTAAATTGTGTAACTGCTAAGAATGTCTGGACAATGTTGAACTAGGAAGAAAGAAAAAAATGTGTCATACATGTTGCCCCCATCATTGGTGTCTGAAACATGGATTCTAATCTAGAATTTTTACCAATTTCCCTATCTAAAATTATAAGTAGGATCCATCATTCCATACATGATTCCCCTTATATCTAGATTCTCTAAGAAAACTATACTAAAACTATTGATTCTAGTTTGAACTATAGCTAAAAAAATTGTAATTGATCTTACCTGTCTACCTACTTATAGAAAATCTAGTTTTTATGTTGCTTAGACAAGAGTGATAAAAATGGATATTAGCACCACCAATGCTTTATTCCAATCTTAGCACTGTTGTCATGGGATAAATCTAATGACTGTTGTAGATTCTTGACTATTTTCCTAGTCTATTTTGACTAGTTTGATGTTTGGTTATTGTTTTAAGTGTTCTAAAACTATATTTTTTGGTTGATAAGAGCTCTAATCTCTATGACAAAACCCTTGTTTGTTTCCCCCTCTTCTGAGGGTAGGAATGGAGGCCCTGTAATGACTTCCCTCAAAATAAAGAGCCATACAAGTGTGTTATGATGTTAAATATATGACATAGAAATGATAATTGACAAGATATCTCAAGATATAACATGGTTTGTATTGAGATATTATTAGATCAATAGGGGTATTCCTAGATAGATATAACAATGTAAAATAATGCGTAATGTACTAAATAGGCAATGATAGTCTGGTTAATTATTAATTTTTAGTTAGAGGGATGGAGCATGATGTCCATCATGGCATCTAAGAAATCATGAATAATGTATGATACGGATCATGGAATTACAAACAATCAAGAAACAATCAGATAAGAAAAGAAGAAAGAAACATACAAGAGTGGCCAAGGGGTCAAGAAAATAAGGGACATGGGCACATGTCACTCAAATTAGAAAGTAAGCATACAAGGCATGTTCAAATTCCACATACACATATTGTGGAAACAAGAAAATTTGTGTGAAAGCCACAATCACATAGAGGAGTATAGGTAAATGACATTGGAAAAATACCTAAGGTATACACATGAATAGAAGTAAATAACATTAGTAAATGTCCTAAGGTACATACAAGAGACAAATAGGAACTGAGAAATTTAATCACATCAAGCTAATGCTAAGCAAGAAAAGAAAGCATGTAAGAAACTAGAATTACAAATTCATCTAACTAATCAAAACAAGAAGTAAATGTATGTAAGACATGTTAGTACAAGACTAGGTATATGCAAAGAAATACACAAGTGCTAAATACTAGTGAGTCTAGATAGAGTAATCTATGTAAGCTAGTAAATAATGTACATTAACATGATAACTAGAGTGTGTGGTGTAGGAATGACATAACTTAGATGGTGTAGTCATATTGAAGATGTCCCCAGTAGGTAGGTATATTCATGTGTATCTTGATGTAGAAGTAAGATGCCCCCTTAATGGGTAGAGTGAAGCAATTAAGGAGTTAGATGTCACTACACACACTCAAAGAAGATCAAGTGAAGTATGGTAATGTAGATAAATAAAAAAATAATAGCATATAATAACAAATTTAAGTATAACATAGTAGTATAAATGTAAAGCATGAATGATGCATATAATCGAAGTGGTTTTGTGTTTTTGAATTATTGAATTGTTTTTGGATTTTTTGAAATGTTAAATTGTTTTTATATTTTGTAATTATTTTATCTATGTAAAATCAAGAATAAGAAACTATGCACAATTAATTTTGAGGAGAAATTATACTAACCAATGAGTCTCATGCAAGACTCCCTATCATGGTGTCCTGTATCAAGGATTGAAATCATGCATGATCATGAAGCATGATGAAAATGATGAGATTGTGGCTCTAAAATCTCTATAAGTTATAGATGCTATAAAATATATGAAGTAGAAATTGACTATGGGGTCCCTCTATAACTCTGAGAAGTGGATGAAAATTTAGGTCTCTTAGGGACCCATCTGGAAGTAGGAGAATCTATAAACATGTTCTCTATGTGTAGATGCATGAGATCTCAATGAGACTACTGTAGGTGTGAATAATATAGCTAGAATCTATCTAGAATCATGAAGCAGTATAGGTGTATGAACCCTCTATACTAGTGGTGGATGCCTCAATGATGTTTGGATTTAAACTAGAGCAAGAATTATAACTAGAAGAGAAACTAAAACTAGTGGCAAAACTAAAAATGGTGACTATGGAATGGTATATGGATCTAAAGTTGAGAGTGGTAACTCATATGGAACTCCACCAACTATAATAACCTAATTAGCATGAATGAATTTCATGCCTCTATAAATTATATAAGTTACTACTCAAAGTTTTTGAATTCATGGTTAACCAAGTAACATATCAAAAAGTCCTACACTGAGAACTATAGTGAATGGTGTGGCAATGTGTGTTGGACCAACCTGTAGAGGAGGTACAATTTCACCCAATGAACTTTATATATGTCCACTGAATCCACTAATAAGTATGCCTATAGATGCAATATTCTACTCTAAATATCCCAAATGGTACAATATTATCATAGTGCACATTTTCACACTAGATTTATTGTCTATGAGAACACTATGAATAGGATGATTATGAATGTGATATCTAATAAAGAGTGCATGATAATCCAAATCATCCTCGATAATCTCCTACTCTAAAAAGGAAATGGAAAGTCTAACTAGAACTCTAAAATTGTATACACCAATCATGTTACTCGAAGGATGTGATTCAACTAGATGTACCTTGTATGTATCTGGTGGTAGATGTGCATGATATGCATGGTGCACCTTTTATGTGTCCCTTGTCTCTTGTTTAGAATGCTATGGAAAAAAATATAAAAATATTTTCAATGCTTTATCTTGTGTTTCCTTTATTGGAGGAGGCTCGACTAAAGTACCGAGATCAATATGATTTCCATCTATTAAATCTTGTATCTGACATAACCTGACATGATAGTTCTAGATTCTTGACTATCTTCTCAGTCTGTTCTAACTAGTTTGATGTTTGGTTTCTATTTTGAGTGTTTAGAAACTATACAACCTTTATTTTTTCCCTCTTTTGAGGTTAGGAATGGAGGCCTTAAAATAACTACCCTTAGAAAAAAGAGCCCTACAAGTGTGTTATATTACAAAATATATGATATAGTAATGATAATTGACAAGATATCTCAAGATATAGTATAGTTTGCATTGAAATATTGTTATATGAATAGGGGTACACTTAGATAGATAAAACAATGTAAAATCATGCACAAGTATTAAACTAGAAATGATAGTCTGGTTAGTTGTTAGTTGGAGGGATGGAGTATGATGTCCATCATGGCATCCAAGAAAACATGAATAATTCATGATATAGATCATGACATTGTAAAAAATAAAAAATAATCAAGAAATAAGTACACAAGGCAAGAAACATACAAGAGTGGCCAAAGGGCCAAACAAACAAGGGACATGGGCACATGTCACTCAAATTGAAAATCAAACATATAAGACATGTTTAAATGCCACATACACATATAATTGAAATAATAAAATTGGTGTGAAATCCATAATCACATAGAGGAGTACAAGTAAAGGACATTGGTAAATGTCCTAAGGCACATAAATGAATAGAAGTAAAAAACATTGTAAAATGTCCTAAGGCACATACAAGAGACAAAAAAGAACTGAGAAATGTAATCACATCAAGCTAATACTAAGCAATAAAACAATAATAACTTTTTTCTTGGCCCCTTGGCCACTCTTGTATGCTTCTTGCTTCCTACCTTGTATGCTTGTTTATTGATTGCTTTTGATTGTTTTCAATGCCATGATCTATATCATGCATTATTCATGTTTTATTTGATGCCATGATGGACATCATGCTTCATCCCTTCAAATCACAATTAAAAACTAACCAAATTATCATTTCTAGTTCAGTACATTTCACATGCTTTTACATTTTTATAAATATCTAGGCATACCCCTAGTGATCTAAAAATCTCTCAATACAAACCATGATATATCTTGAGATATCTTGTCAATTATCATTATTATATCATATATTTTGTAGCATAACACACTTGTAGGGCTCTTTATTTTGAGGTAAATCATTACAAGGTCTCCATTCCTACCCTCAAAAGAGGGGGCAAAAAATATTGGTTTTGTCATAAAGATTAGAGCTCTTATCAACCAAAAAATCTAGTTCCAAAACACTCAGAACAATAAGCACACATCATACCAATTAGAATAGACCAAGCAAAATAGTCAAGAATCTAGAACAATCATCATATTTGACCCAATACAATAGTGCCAAGACTGGACTATAGTGCCAATAGTGTTACTATCCATTTCTAGAATTCTTATCCAAATAGTAGAAAAACCAAATTTTCTAGAAGTAGGCACAAAGGTAAGTCTATTTATATTTTTATTAGCTATAATTTAGACCAAAATTAGTAGTTTCAGTATAGTTTCCTTAGATAATATAGATATAGGGAGAATCATGTATAGAACAATGGCTCTCACTACCAATTTTAGATAGTGAAGTTGGCACAATTTTTTTAGATCATAATCCATGTTTTAGACACCAGTGATTAGGGGCAATGTGCATATCACATTTGTTTTCTTGCTTTCCTAGTTTGGTATTATCTAGACATTCTTAGTAGTTGCATGCCTTACTCTATTTTTAGGTGGTTGGCATCATTTTTGGTTTGTCTTTCATACAAGCCTAACTTTTGAGTTCTTGAGTGTCTTCCACATAAGATATATTCTTAGTTTTAGAGTGGCTTTCATGCAAGCCTAATCTCCATCTTTTGGAATGGCTAAGAGTGGCCTAGTTTCTAGCATACATTTAACTATCCATGCTAACATTGTGTGATCAAAGTACATTCATGGGCTTCAGGAGCCATCTCATATGACATATATTCCATATTGGTATCAGTTTATAGCTTCACTTTATGTGGCAATAATGGAGTCAAAGGGCTAACCTTATCTTACTACATCAAAACATATAAAGTTTATAATAAGCCTTTTTCTACTACATCAAAACATAATAAGCCTTATTCTACTACATCAAAACAAATAGTATTATAGATTTAATTTTTTAATTAGATAGGAGCACCAAAAGTGGATAGGAATGGTAATCGTATTGTAGTCCTCATCCAACATTGTTGTCCTAAGAGTATGAGCTTTTTGGTTTTTGTTTGGTAGGTTTGTGTGACATTTTCCTCTAAATTTTTGAAGCTTTACCATCAAGAATACTCTATATAGAGCTAATTTTATTCATTTTTAATGTTTTAATATACTTAAAAAACACTTTGGAAATAAGGAAAAGAGGTTAATGTGTTTAAGATGCATTAGACATGCTTCACACCCTGTGTGTGGGCATGCAACCTACATGTCAATACTCTAAAAAGGGATCAAGCCATATGTAGTTCTCCCTTTGAAAATGCTTGGTGAAATTATGATATGAGAATGTAATAAATGCTAAATTAGATGTGCTTGAGGTGGCTAGGGGCTGGTGCAGAGATTTAGATGTGCTTAGGACTGTACTAGATGATTGTATGAAAAGAATAAGGAAGATTTCTTTAGTGGTTTCACTTATATTCTTACATTCTTGATAATATTTGCCAACCCTTTCTAAATGATCTTGGGATGGGATTTTATATGGATATATTGGTCATGGATTGAATTTTATTACATTAGGCTTATAAGGAGAAGGATGGGGAACTAGAATAAATTAACCATTGAGTCTAGAAAGGAGCTTAGACAAAAACACCAAAAATGGATAATAGTGACACCATCACTCATATGTGGTCATATAAATTGCAAATTTTGGTAACTAGAGCATGGACAATGACACTTGACCCATAGGTCCCTCTTGATTTCTCTCATGACCCTCATAAGCTTGTTTTCATTGATTCTTAGTTATCCATAGCCTTCTAAACTTGATCCTAGCTTATCCAAGACCCTCTCTTCATGACCAATCCATCCCCCCATGTCCCATTTACCCAAGACAATAGCATCTAACTAAGATAAGATCATTGGTGCCACTTTTGTCCACTTTTAGAATTATTTTCCAAGCTCATTTTTAGACCCAATAGTCAATTTATTTTGATTCCCCATTCTTCTCATCATGCTAACATGAACAAATTCAATCCATGACCAATAGATCCTTATAAAATCCCATTCAAATATCATTTGGAATGGGTTGGCAAATATTATCAATAAAGCAAAAATACAAGTGAAATCATTATGAAAATCTTCCCTATTCTCTACATACAACATGAATAAGGAATAATCAATCGTATCGAGGCATCTACATAACATGGAATATAAGGGATCAAATATTAGTCTACTCATCTTCATAATAAGACTTATTCTACTACATCAAAAAACATAAAGTTTTTTTCACCTACTACATTGATAGATCACATTATTAATCATACTTCAACTCTATCATTGATCTACCCTAATCTCATTGATGACATAGTTTCACCATACATGTTCACATTAGATGAATTCTATAATGATGAATCCTTCCTATAAGTTCTTAGAGAATATGAGGATATCCCATCCTACTATCATAAAAATATATTTCCTCATCAAATAAATGGCCATGCATATTTTGAAGAAAGTCTAGATTCTCCCTAAGACATACTAGTTGATTCAAATGATATTATTCTTACTACTCCCTAAAAACTTGATCATTCCACATTGCTTAACAAATAAATAGTTAATATCAATTTTGGAACCAACCAAGACCATCAAATGGTCTTGCTAGCCACTACCCCATGAAATGAAGAAGATAAAGATATTCATCAAACATTAATAGATTTCTCATAACTCTTTACTTGGTCTTACTTAGATATACCATGAATTGATACATCTATAGTAGTCCATAAAATACCCTTATGCCTAGATGTTAAAATAGTTAAGCAAAAACTTTACAAAATGCATCTTAAGGTAGCTCTTTTAGTTAAAGACAAGATCAAATGCCTCTTAGATGTTGGTTTTATCTGTCTAGTAGCACACCCTGAATGGGTTTCCATTATAGTCCCCATGGTCAAACCCAATAGTCAAATTTAGTGTTATTCAGATTGTCAAGATTTAAATAAAGTAAGCCTAAAAGATGATTTTTATTTAGATAACATTGACATGATTGTCAATTCCATAGCTAGATATGAAATGTTATCATTTATGGATGGATTTACAAGATAAAACCAAATCAAAATTGTGGAAGAAGATCAAGAGAAAGCATATTTTACAACATTATGGGGTACATTTTATTACATTGTCATGCCTTTTAGATAAAAAAATGTAGGAGTTTCATACTAACATACCATGACACATATATTTCATGATTTGATTTACCATACTATCAAAAATTATGTTCATGATATCTTAACTAAATCTAAGCAATGAGAACATCATGCTCTTGATTTGTGAAAGATCTCTCAAAGACTCAAACAATATAATGTCCGATTAAACCCAAAGAAGTGTGTTTTTGAAGTTACATCAGGCAAAAACTTAGGTTTCATTATCTCTCAATGTGGCATATAGGTTGACCTTAAAAATGTTAAAATAATAATCAACATGCCACCTCCTATGAACTTGAAGAAACTTTGATCCATATAGGGCAAAACACAAGAAATATTCCATTTTGTAGCTCAAGTTATAGATAAAACTCATTCATTCACTCAATTACTAAATAACGATACAACATTTGTCTAGGACCAAGCATGTTAAGAAATATTTGATATAATAAAATAATATCTTCTTAATCCACCTATCTTAATAACACTTATTCTTGATAATCTTTACTTATTAATTAGATCATGCATTAGGATTAATTTTAACACAACATGATGATCAAAAAAATGAATGAGTAGTCTATTACATTAGTCACACATTACTTGATTATGAAAAAAATTACTCCACAATAGAAAAATTATGTTTAGCACTAGTTTTTGCTAGACAAAAACTTTGACATTACATGGTGAATAACAAAACTTGGGTTATCACAAAAGTAGATCCATTAAAGTTTATCATATCAAAACCACATCTCTTTTCTCACATTGCAAAATGGTTCATGTTATTAATAGAATTTGATTTAAAAATTATTCTCCCAAAATCAATAAAGGGCCAAATTATTGTAGACCATTTGGCATCTACACCACTACTAGACACTAATCCTATTAGTGATACATTTAGAGATGATTTCACTATGTATTCTACTCACTTTGATATTTGGACCATGTTTTTTGATGGATATCAATGTGCATCTAGTATAGGCATGGGTATTTTCTTTATTGACCCTTTTGGTCACACAGTTCCTATTGCATATCAATTAAGTTTCTTCTATACTAACAACACCATATAATATGAAGCACTTATTTTAGGTCTATTTACCACCCAATCTCTCCAAATTATATCTATTCAAGTCTTTGGTGATTCTAAATTTGTGGTCAATCAAGTAATGATGTCTAACAGACCAAAAAAGAACATTTTATCCTATACCAAAACATGGTATTGTTTATCATCATAATTTGACTACTTTTTTATAGAAAGTATACCAAGAAAAGACAACCGATATGTAGACACAATGGAAAATATCACATATTTGATTCTTATTGATGATAATGATGATCAATATATTTTAACAATTAAATGATTACAATCACCATCAATATCCAATGCAAATTTGATTGTACTATCCATCCTAGCCACTATAGAAATTCCACACCTCTAGAATGGTTCTCCAATATTTATAACTTCTTAAACAAATCTATTACACCAGACACTTTTTCTCAAAATAAAAAATTTAATTTACAAAAATAAGCACTTTGTTATGTAATCATTCATAGAGACCTTTTTAAACAATCCTTTGATGGATAGTTACTTCGATGTTTAACTTTAGCAGAGGCCAAAATTGCTCTTACATAAATACATGATAGTGAGTGTGGTGGTCACTTCAGTGGAAAATCCATGTCACACAAATTGCTTCAATAGGGGTACTACTAGCCCACCATGGAAGATGAATGTTTACAATATGAAAAACTATGTGATAAATGCCAATGATATAATAATTTACAATATGCACCATCACAACAATTACATCCTATAGTTTCTCAGTGGCCATTCATGTTATGGGGATTTAATCTTATTGGAAAAATTAACCCCTAAATATACAAATAGAAATAAATTAATAATCATAGACATATAATAATTTATAAAATGGGTAGAAGCCACTCCACTTCAACATACTATAGGTGATGACATTTGTAGCTTTCTCATGACTCATATTATTTCATGATTCGATTTTCTTGTAGCCATTATTTTTTATAATAGAACATCATTCAAGAAAAAAGTTATTAAGAAATGTTTCAAAAAATATAAGACTAAACACGCATTCTCAACTCCATATTACCCACAATAAAATGGTCAAGTAGAGGATACCATTAAAACTATCAATAACATTTTAAGCAAAATAGTGACCAAATTTGGAGATGATTGCTACAATCAACGTGTTTTTGCATTATGGGCCTATAATACAAGTATTTTCATGCCCAAAAGAGCCACTCCTTATTCCATTATTTATGGAAAAAAAATTATTTTACCATTGGAATTATAAATCCCATCCCTTCATGTCTCTCTAAAAGGAATTCGCATTGATGACTAGTATCATGAAAAACATCTACACCAACATGAGAAACTAGACCATACACACATCAAAGTAGTATAACATCTCATAATTTATCAATAATGTATACAATGATCCTATAATAAATGAGATCACACTAGATAAATTTAAGTTAATAATCTTGTTCTCAAATAAAATATTCACAATGTCAATGCAAAAGAAAAAATCAAAGGAAAATTCAAACCAAAATGGCTAGGTCTATACATTATTACAAAAAATATTAGCTGTAAAGTTTATCACCTAGCTTCCCTTGAAGTAAATAAACTCAAAAATCTAATGAATATCATGCATATATGCAGATTCCATATCTAACATTGCATTTCACACATTATATTATACATTAGTTTTCAAAATCACTTGTACATTATCTCCTAATACTTGATTGAACATAGTTTCTCTCAATTTATTGTACATAGCCTTTTTATTATTGATTTTACATATCTCAAATATGTTAAAAAATATAAAAACACTTTGATTATATGTATCATCTATGATTTACATTTATACTACTATGCTAGACTTACATTTGTTGTTTTATGCTTTTATTTGTCTATTTATCTACATTACCAAGCTTCACTTGATCTTATTTGAGTGTATGTAGTGAAATTTAACTCTTCAATTACTTCACTCTACCCATTGAGGGAGAATCCTTCTTCTAAATATAGATACACATTGATATGCATACCCATTGGGGGGTATCTTCTACATGACTGCATCTAGGTTATGTCCTTCCTACACCACACACTTTAGTTTCATGTTGATGTACAGTATTTACTAGCTTACACAGATTACTCTATCGACACTCATTAGTTTTTATCACTTGTGTATTTAAATATACCTAGTCTTGTATTAACATGTCTTGCATACATTCACTTCTTGCTTTGATTAGTTAGATGTGTTTATAATTTTGGTTTCTTACATGATTTCTTTTCTTGCTTAGCATTAGCTTGATGTGATTGCATTTCTCAGTTCCTATTTGTATCTTATATGTGCCTTAGGACATTTTCCAATGTTCTTTGCTTCTATTCATGTGTGTGCCTTAATATATTTTCCAATGTCCTTTGCCTATATTCCTCTATGTGATTATGAATTCCATGCTAATTTATTTGTTTCAACTGTATATGTATATGGAATTTAAGCATGCCTTGTATGCTTGCTTTCTAGTTTGAGTGACATGTTCCCATGTCCCTTGTTTTCTTGGCCCCTTATCCACTCTTGTACACTTCTTACTTCTTACCTTGTTTACTTGTTGCTTGATTGATTTCTATTATTTGTAATTCCATTATCCATATCATGCTTTATTCATGTTTTCTTGGATGTCATGATAAACATCATGCTCCATCCCTCTAATTAAAAACTAACAACTAGCCATACTATCATTTCTAGTTTAGTACATTTCTCATGATTTTACATTATTATATCTCTCTAGGCATACCGCTATTGATCTAAAAAATTCTCAAAACAAACTATGTTATATCTTGAGATATCTTGTTAATTATCATTGCTATATCATATATTTTGTAGCATAACACACTTATAGAGCTCTTTATTTTGAGGATAGTTATTGCAGGGTCTCAATTCCTACCTTTAGAAGAGGGGAAAATAAATAGGAGTTTTGTCATAGATATCAGAGTTCCTATCAACCTAAATATCCAATTTTAGAACACTTAGAACAATAACTAGACATCAAACCAATCAAAATAGACCAAATAAATAGTCAAGAATATAGAATAGTCATCAGATTTGGCTTAGGAAAATTACAATGAGATTCGAATATAAAATTAGTGGTACTACTATCCATTTCTAGTGTTCTTATCCGAATATTAAAAAATATATTTTCTATAAGCAGGTAGAAAGGTAAGTTTAGTTATAGTTTTGTGAGCTATAGTTCAGACCAGAATCATCAATTTTAGTATAGTTTTATCAAAGAAACTAGATATAGGGGGAATCATGAATGGAATGATGGATCTCACTTCCAATTTTAGATAGGGTAGTTAGTACAACTTATAGATCAGAATCCATGTTTTAGACACTAGTTATTGGAGGCAATGTGTGTGGTACATTTGTTTTCTTTCTTTCCTAGTTTAGTATTGTATAGACATTCTTAGCAGTTGCATGCTTTACTCCATCTATAGGTGGTTGGCATCATTTTTGGTTTTGATTTAATACAATCCTAAATTATAAGTTCTTAAGTTCTTTAGTTCCTAAGTGGCTTCCACATAAGGTAGATTCTCAATTTTGAAGTGGCTTTCATGCAAGCCTAATCTCCATCTTTCAAAATGGCCAAAACTTGCATTGTTTCTATCATACATTCAACTATCCATGCTAACATTTTTAGATCATAGTACATTCATGGTATTTAGGATAAATCTCATATGAAACAAATTTCATATTGATATCAATTTATAGCTTCACTTCATGGTAAAATAATGGTGCCAAAGGTCTAGCTAGCCTTTGTATTCTTAAGCCACCTATTCAGATGGATTAGACACATAGTCCAAACATTGATCAACGCATGCATGGCCACCTACCTTCACTTAGTAGGTGATGATGGATCTAAAGGACCAATCTTTGCATTCTTAAGCTATTTTTTGGGGAATTGAGCACACATTCTTTGTTCATGATATTACTCTTGGTACAACATCACTCAACATCATAACAATTTTTGTATTGGTCTGCATATCTAGTGAGGTGTATTCATTCCTTTTTCTTCCTTTATTTTAATAATATTTTTACATTCTTATTTTATATATAGCGTATCTAGTAAGAACTAATATACTTTTTGTTTTTTCTTTTAGATTTACACTTCACAGTGTGCTCTCTCTATGCACACTAGCATCACACAAGCTTCATGAGCTTCACCCATGTATGTAAGTTTAGGTATGCTTAAATTTTTTCCTTTATACTAGTATTTTTATTTTTTACATCACTACAATAAAGGGGGGAAATTTTAGTCATATAAAATGCAAAAATTTGTAATTTGAGCATAGATAATGACACCCAAACCATAGATCCCTCTTGATTGTTGTCATGACCCTTGTAGGCTTATTTTCACTTATTCCCAATCATTTGTAGCCTTCTAGACTTCACGCTAGCTGATATATGACCCTCTATTCATGATCAATCCATTCATCTAGGTCTTATTTGATTAATATAATATCACTTGACTAGGATAGGAGTGTAAGTGACACTATTGTCCACTTTTGACACTATTATGCAGGCTCATTTCTAACCCCAATGGTTAATTTCTTCTATTTCCCCATCCTTTTTCTTATCAACCTAACATGATAAAATCCAATTCATGACTAATAGATCCCTATAAAATCCCATTAAAATATCATTTGGAAGGGGTTGGAAAATATTATCAGGCAAGCAAGACTATAAGTGAAACCACTCAAGCAATCTTCCCTATTCTCGACATACATCCATCCAGTATAGTCCTAAACATATCAAACTATATACATGAGTCTTTAGAAACCTCAACCACATCTAATTTATCATTGATTGAATTCTCATATTACAATTACACTAAGCACTTTAAAATGGAGAACTACATATGGATTGATCCCTCTTTAGAGTATTGGTATATAGGAAATGTGCTCACACATGTGGTGTGAAGCACATCTAGTTCATCAACACACATTAACCCATTTTCCCTATTTGGAAAAGTGTTTTTCAAGTACATTAATGTACTAAAATGAAGAAAAGTAGCTATATATGGAGTACCATTGACAACAAAGCTTTGCAAATTCAGAGATAGTGTCACACAGACCTACCAAACAAAACCTAAAAAGCTTAGATTCTTAGGACAATAGTGTTGGATAAGGACTACAATGCTAGTGCCACTCCTATCCACTTTCAATAATCCTATCCAATTAAAAAATGAAATCTAGAATCCTATTTGTGATAGTGTCTTAGGCCTTCATATTGAATATCAAACCTTATCTCAATTGGATCAACGTAGTATAAGATCAGTCTTATTTCCTCCTTTTTATTACTATTTTTATAAAATATCTAATTACCAATGAATTTAAAAAGTTAGTATCTTATTTATTGTATGTTATTCATTGATTTATCAATATAAACCCTTTAAATAAATTAGGAATAAAACCCCAATATTCCTAAAATTATTAAATCAAGGGGGCATAGAAGTCCAAGAGGGGAAGTTTAAAGGTTGAGAGAGAAAATAGAGAATTCATTATATTTTCCAAGTATTTTAAGACTTTTCTCATGTGAGTGGGATATGAAATAACCATCCTCAAATATTTCATATTCTAGTGTCTTTTTAAGCCAATGAGAAGGCTTGAGTACCTTTTAGACTAATGAAAGTTAATTTTTGAGAAGAGATTAGTGATAAACGATTCAAATGTGGTTAAGACTTCATGGAATGTTTTTGTGCCTCATTTATTGAATTATAAGTTCTCTCTCTCTCTCTCTCTCTCTCTCTCTCTCTCTCTCTCTCTCTCTCTCTCTCTCCTCTCTCTCTCTCTCTCTCTCTCTCTCTCTCTCTCTCTCTCTCTCTCTCTCTCTCTCTCTTCCCTTTTCTTTTATTTCTCCCATTTCTTCCCCATTTTTAAGATATATTCTCATTTGACAAGGCAAAACCCTATCAAAAATTTTATGAACTACTTTTTGAATAAAATAAGATTATTTGTCACCTATATCTTTCCTTTAACTTGTGTTAAGCAAGCTTGCATATGATGGCTTTGTGAATAAGTGTTCTTCCATATTAATTGTCATGTCTTTCATCTTTTTAGGTGTTTTCAATCTATTTGTAGGTCTAAAATTGAGATTTTTCCACCATTAATGGATGATTAGTGTGATTTTTTGAAACCCTATTTTCTTCATCTATTTCTTAGTGAGCCTAGTTTAAGAAATACTTATGCAAGTTGGCTATTTTGTGAGATTATGTGAGCAAAGATTATCTTATAATAGATTAGTATTTTTTCTAACTAGGGTGTCATTTAATTTTTTTGCATCACATTTTTTAGTGTTCCTAGTAATCCTATACACCCTTTATATCCCTTTTTCAAGAAGAAGTATTGGTTTAGGTGATCTAACAAGAGGAAGTTGACCTTCTCTAGAGGTTTAACCTCACTACAGAGTACCCATAGCTTGAGGTTTCTCTAATATTATATTTTGGAGTGAGAGAGACTAAAACATCTCCCACAAGGGTGTAATTCTATGTTATAATAGGGCTTACCTAGTCCCTAATAATTTTTATTAAATAAGGATACAAGGTTGATGTGGCCTACATAGTCATGTAAACTATCAAAATGGGGTTTAGGTTAGGGAAAGGGATAATAAAGGTAGAAAATGATTAGAGGAGTGTGAAAATGGGATAAAACTATTATTGGAATGGTTTTTAGGAGATAAGTGTATAGATATCAAGTGGTAAAAGGGGAAACAATCTTATGAAGCACCAATGGTCTAGACACCCACCCATTTTTTGGTTTACCCCTTAAGGTATGTATTTAGAAAGATTAAGACTCGACAGGTTCTTGAAGGATAGAAATCATAAATAATTGATAAATTTTGAATATATTATGTGTATAAATATTCCCCACTTCAAGATCACCACATGCCACTCAGGTGTAATAGGGGATGGTTGTTTGAGAAAGAACATAGTAACATACAATGTTGAAGCTAAGAAAAAAATTTAGTATTTTAAAGTGAAAAATAACTAAAATTAAATGACTAAAAATGGAAATAATTGAAAAGGTAAAATTTATTTTTACCTTAACTTTATCACATGATGGTTATCTTCTATGTTTGTAGTTTTGATTGTGGGGGATGTAGAGATTGCTTTTGACAAACCCAAGAATACAAAACTAAAGAGAAAAAAATGTAGGAAAGCCAAGATAATTGGTGCTATGTGTTTGGGATGTACTTGTAAATTTGGTGAGTTAGGGTGATAAGTTTTATGTTATACCAAATGACCAAGTTAAAATTTAGAATGAATTGGGTAATTAAAATGCCAAGATACTAAAGACTGAAAAATTCAAACAATTAAACCTTAAGTACTAGAGGCAAAACCAAATAAAACCAAGGATATGTGTCAAAAATATGGTAATCAAACATTAATGTAAAATCAATAACAATACTTATTCAATCATTAATGTAAAATGGTTCATAAAAGGGAAAACAACATTGGTGAGTGAGAAGTAACTAGCCAACCTCACTCAACAATGTAAAAAGAACATGAAAATATAAATAGACTCAGGTGTCCACAAAAAGGGTAGTAAAATAATGACAAATGGTAAAATAAAAAAAATCCAAATCTTGAAATTTAGAGACATGGTGTAAAAAAAGTAATTCATAGTTACTCAAAAATATTGTTTTGTTTCTAAGGGTAGATAAAAATGAAAAAAAATAGTAGTGCTAGCATGTTTTTAAGATGTGAATAAGTAAATAAGAAGGTAAAATAGATTTAGAATCACATATTCCTCTCAAGAGGGGAAGTGAAATGCATGGAGGGGAGAATGAATTAAAAAACCAAGGTAAAAGAACTCTTTATTGAAGTCAAGAAACTTAAATTAGGTTTGTCAAAATAAGAGGACTTTTGACCTTAAGGACTCTAAGGAACTTATCTTAGCCACACAAGTCTTAGGTTAACAAATGAAATATATAGATCATCCCAAGAAGTGTAAATTCATGAAAATAAAAATAGACCTGCCTTCCCATGACATGCTCCCCATTCCTCAAGACCCCTTACAAATCTATCAGTCTACTATGAAGATTAGGTACTTGCATGAGAAAGTATGTAGCACCATATATTTTTTTGAATTCTCCTATTCCAATACCCCAATGGAACTCATTGTTATTGTGAGGTCAAATATGGAGTTTTATCTTCAATTAGAGATAGGAGATGTGCTTATAATCACATCATTTGGTATGATTTTGACTTTTGAGATTTGTATGTTGTCTTTTGTATATCATTTCCTTTTGTTTCAAATGATTTGGATTTTAAAATTTTTGATGCATTTTTTAATTCCTCTTCCATATAGATTCAAATAATCAAACATGAATGATAAAGATGAATTTCATTTGAAAACTTGGGACTTAGTTTCTAGAAGAGAGAGATCAAACATCATGGTTTCTAATAGTCTCATAAATTCATTTGAAATAAAAGTGATATATTGACTTCAACTTCATTTTATCCAATGTGGAGTGAAAATAAAGGAAATCAAGAGGAATGAAACATGAAAAATTTTGAATCACTTCAAATCATAAAAAATGTGACAAAGGGTAAAAAGGGATACAATGACAGTAAAGTGTGATTCCTTATCATAAGAATGAGTGAAATGTAGGAAAATACACTAACATAGATTTATTGTGTAAAGTTTATCTATAAAATAAGAAAAAGATAAACTTGAGAACAAAAATCAAGAAGTTGTAACCATTTCAAAACACATTCTATAAAATAAAAAGATGGTGATTTTATGAGGAAGTCTAGGTCCTATCCATGGTCTTACACTGTAACTCATAAAAGAGAAACCCATAAGGGTGAAAAAAAGTTCTGGAAAAATAAATGGGATAATAAAAAGATTGTATTTTTGTGGAAGGCCAGGTCCTATCAATGGTCTTATACTACAAATCATAAAAGAGAAACCCAAGGGGTGTTAAAAAGTATGTAAATATTATGAAAAAAAAAAGTGATAAAATTACACCATAAGGAAGATTAGGTCTTATCTATAGTTTTACAGTGCAACTCATGAGAAAAAAGGAAACCAAAAGGCAAAAAGGAAGGACTAAGGTTTGTGAAAAGAGATAACTATTATAGAAGGTGAGACCAATGTAAATATCCTATAAAAAGTGTTAGATAGATAACATATATAAAGCATGAAAAGAAGGGAAGGATTAGGCAAAATACTCCTATAAGAATTGCGTGTTAGTGGGCTCTTTGAAAATATAACCTTCATTGGTTTAAAGGCCTTAGGTACTTATACTAAGAATATCTTTGACTAAATAAGGGACCCATAATTTTTGGGTGTATTTACCTTCTTTGTTATGAGTGTAGTATAATTTAAGGATAAGATCACCAACATTAAATGTACAAACTTTAACTGATTTGTTATGTTATTTGCCAATACAGGTCTTATATTGGTGATTATGTTGCAAATCAAAAGGATGGTGTTCATCGAGGAGATTGAGAGAATGAAGGTGATATTCACATAATTATTCATCAGGTATGATACCATGAAGAGATATAAAGAGAGAGGGAAGTTAAAATTCTAATGTAAGGACTAGTTTAGAACAATAGAATAGAGATAATGATGTTAACCTAGTGGCATTGCGTATGCTAGTGAAATAGGTCTAAAGAGAAAGATAGAGATGGAGGTGTTAATACATGTGGGTTTCAAAAATTATCTTTTAGAGAATTTTATTAAAAATTTTGATGGTGGCCTTGACTTGGCCATTAAATTTTGGATGATAAGGTGTTGATAATTTGTGACTAATTTTAAATTTATCATAAAGTTATTTGACATATTTATTTTTGAAATTATCATCTTTGTCTGAAATGATAATATGAGGTACACCAAAGCGGAAAATGATTTGATTAAGGATAAATTTGGATATGGTGGTACTGGTGGCATCAAGAAAGGGGCATATCCTTGACCCATATGGTAAAATATTTTGTGGCTATGATTATAAAGGCATGCCCATCTTAAGATCGAGGTAATTTTCCTATGAGATATAATCCCCATAGGGAAAATGGCCAAAGAGATTCTATGATTTGAAGCTCAGATGGAGGTGAATGAAATAAATCATCATGAATCTAGAAAGGATTATATGTTTTATAAAATTTGATGTCATCTTTTTCAAGATTGGTCCAAAATTATAAAGACATGCCCATCTTAATATCGAGGTAATTTTCTTATAATATATAATCCCCATAGGGAAAATGGCCAAAGAGATTCTATGATTTAAAGCTCAGATGGAGGTGAATGAAATAAATCATCATGAATCTAGAAAGGATTATATGTTTTATAAAATTTGATGTCATATTTTTCAAGATTGGTCCAAAATTATCCCATACGTAAGCATTTTTGGGATATAACATGTTCGTTATAGTGTCTATCCAAAATCCCCCCATGTGCTTGTTCAATAAAAGGAAGAACCTCATCTTTCATTACATAATAGAGCAACGTAACTTCAACATTGCAAAAATATAGGATATTATATCAAAATACATAATTAAAATCATGTTTGTGAATGTGAGTTTTTTTGTGGGAATCTAGGTTGGAATGATAAGTTTGGTGTTCCAAAAATTGAATGATGTCTATGTAACATGGAATTTATTGAATGGTGATGGCCTCAATGTGGTATATTCATGAATTATATGGTTGAGTATCAGATATATATATATATATATATATATATATATATATATATATATATATATATATATATATATTTGGATAATAAAAGAGGTATCAATAAGAACTTGGTGTGGATGAAAATGAGATGTTGAAGAAGCAAAGGAATCAATAATAGAGTATTGATCATGAGTGATAAGCTTGATAATGAAAGATAAAATATTTGGTGAGATTATTTGAAATTTGATGATAAGAAATTATATTATCTCTTTTTCATTGATAATAATCATTTACTTGGTGATAAATGAGTTGGGAGTCACCTAAAACATGCAGGTATTAGATATCTAAATCAAGGGTAGTTCTCATGCCTAAGATTAAAGCTTCATACTCAACCATATTATTAATGACATCAAATTTTAAGAAAAAATATTGATGGTGAGTTTTTAATTATTTCATGGTGATTTCATATATGTGTCATTTTGATTTTAAGTTATTTGATAGCCTAAGTGACAATAAAAAAGTGGGCAATGTGCTTGTCCTAGTGTGCTTAAAGGAGGCTTGGATGATCTTTAGTTTTAGCATGGATATAGATGTTTAAGGATGAGTATTGATTTTTAATCATGTGAAATTGGTCCTATAAATTTTTAAATATGATTTGAGATCTTGTGTGAATGAGTGGAATTCATCTAGTAGTCCATAGTTTTCATCTAGACAATTTGGGTCTAGTGGGAGAAAATCTAAGAAGGCAGTTTGCTGACATCACCATTGCCAAGTATAGATAAGTCAAGGGGAGTTGGTCATATGGTTTTGATCACATTATTCCCTAAGAATTATTTTCTAGTAAATAACATGTAATAAATAAGGGCCAAGTTTGGAAGGCTATGAATGACTAAGAATCAATGAATAGCTACCAATAAATTTCATAAATCAATAGCTTGTTTATTGCATGTTATTTATTGATTTATCAATCCAAACCATTTAAATAAATTAGGAATAAAACCCCAATATTCTAAAAAATTAAATCATTTGGTGAACCCAATGTGAATCGGACATGCAACCTTCTAATTTATTATATCTATCTAGGCATACCCCTATTGATCTAATAAATCTCTCAATACAAAGCACGTTATATCTTGAGATATCTTGTCAATTGTCATTGATATATCATATATTTTTTAGCATAACACACTTGTAGGGCTCTTTCTTCTAAGGGTAGTCATTATAGTGTCTCCATTCCTACCCTTAAAAGATGGGGCAATAAACAAGGGTTTTGTCACAAAGATCAAAATTCCTATCAACTAAAAAATCTAGTTTTAGAACACTTAGAATAACCAAACATCAAACCAGTTAGACTAGAGCAGGTAGAGAATCAAGAATCTAGAACAGTCATTAGATTTTGCCTAAGATAATAACATCAAGACTAGAATACAACACCACTAGTAATAATATCCATTTATAGTTATCTTATCCAAATAATAGGAAAACTAGATTTTCTAGAAGTAGGGAAAAAGGTAAGTTCAATTACAATTTTGTCAGCTTTAGTTCATACTAGAATAAATAGTTTCAATACAATTTTCTCAAACAATCTAGATATAGGGGAATCATACATGGCATGATGGCTCTCACTTCTATTTTTAGATAGGGTAGTTGGCACAACTTATAGATCATAATCCATGTTTTAGATACCAATGATTAGGGGTAATGTGCATGGCACATTTATTTTCTTTCTTTCTTAGCTAAACATTATCTAGACATTCTCAAAAATTATGTGTCTTATTCCATCTTCATGTGGTTGGTAGCATTTTTGGTTTGGATTTCATACAAGCCTAAATTTCAATTTCTTGAGTTCCCAAGTGGCTTCCACATAAGCTAGATTATTAGTTCCTAAGTAGCTTTCATATAAGCTTAGTGCACCAATTTTGGAATGGCCAAGAGTGGCCTAGTTTCTAGCATACATTTGACTATCCATGCTAGCATTATCAGATCATAGTACATTCATGGGTTTAGGAGCCATTTCATAGGAAACACATTCTATATTACATGAGTTTATGTGGGACAGAGGGAAAACATTGGTTTTGGACCTTCAAACATTTCTCGTTCCAATCAAATTCAACATATGGGGCAAAGATTGTCCTCCTTCTGCAATGTTATACAGATTTTACTTCTAGATTTAGAACTAGGGCATCCATTTTAGGGATTCCTTCCTTCTTCAACTACTATTTAGCTCTCCATCTAGTTTCCTGTATAGGAAGTGAGTTGGATTATTTTTCAACACACTTATCTCCACACAAGTAGGCTTAGGTACACATTCTCTTTTCTTTATTTTACTCTAGTAATTCATTTCATTACATCACTAGATTAAAAGAGGGGGGCAAATATATACACCCTAAATTGGTCAAAAAACCACACATCTCATATATGTTCACAATACTTTCATAAGAGATTCTAACTAGAGAATATGAGCTTTATTTACATTTATCTAGGTCTTTCATTTTAGTCATCTTATTCTTGTTACATGCCCTAGACACCTTTTAACCTATTCCTAGTCATCCCAAATCTTTCAAATAATCATTCCACCTTAGATCATTTTTTCTATGTATTTCCATCCCCCATGACCCCTAGCTTATAGGATAAGAGCATTGAGATTAGACTATAGCATTGAAACCCAAGGTGTCTAATTTCTAGTGCTCTTGTCTAAGGTCAATTTGAGCCTTAATGGTTAGTTTATTCTACTAGATGGGCCCTAGCCCCTTTCTTTGCTTCATTATTAATTTTATCCTTATTGGCCAAATGTAAATAAAGGTCCCAAATTTGAAATAAAGAGTCTCCGATATAAAGGAATACACAAGGAATTTTATATATAGCACTTACTAATTTAACACATTAGACATAATAAAAATTGATTAATAGTATAGCTCAACATTCTAAATCACACATATATTTTCATGCTTGATCAAGGAAGGGCCTAGATTAAATTCATTCTCGCATCTATCATGTGCATTGATTATGCACATTCCCTAAGGGAGAACTAAATTTGATCTGAGACACTAGATTAAGGGTTAATATAGGTAGTGATCAAGATAGTAGGGGTTCTAGATCATGTGATCATTCTTCCCCTAACCTATTATTTCCCTAATTTTTATTATGCATTTTTTGTTTCCATGTGTGTATATGAATATAGGGTTTTGGAGATTAAAATAGACCTACAATAAGATCTATTTACTTCCATCCTTTGAAATTTGGTATACAAGATCACACTAACCTAGCAAACAAAACCCATAAAACTTAGATCCTCAAGATAATAAAAAAAAAGGTAGACAATATTACTAGTGCCACTCTTGTCTAGTTTTGGTGCTCTTGTCCAATTAGAAAATAAAGTCCATATTCAGATTCTAGACAATGTCCCAGTCCTACATCTTAGTTTCCAACCCTTAAATCATCTATTTTAGCCCATTTTCATATATGTTTAATTTTATACCTTATATAAATTAATTTATAAAAATCTATATTTCACCATAATAAATAAAAATTTCCCCTTACTCTAGATTCCTTACTATTTCGGAACTAGACCGTAGTTTCCAAAAAATAATATCATGCATCTATGCAGATTCCATATCTAGCATTAAATTTCACACATGATATGGAATCTACATTTATTTTTTACTAATACATTCATTTTAAAAATCACATGTACATTATCTCTTAATACTTGATTGTACATAGTTCCTCTTAATTTTTTATACATAGCCTTTTTATGCTTGTTTGTACATAGCTCAAATATGTCTCTAAATTTTACTTGAGTGGTTTCACTTGTATTTTTTCTTGCTTGATAATATTTTCCAACCCCTTCTAAATGATCTTTGAATGGGATTTTATAGGGATCTATTTGTCATGGATTGAATTTGATTATATTAGGCTGATAAAGAAAAGGATGGGGAGCTAGAATAAATTATCCATTAGGGACATAAATGAGGTTGGACAATAGTGCCAAAAGCAGACAATAGTGGCACTAGTGCTCCTATCCTCATTGGGTGCTATTTTCCTAGGCAAATGGGACCTGGGGGGATGGATTGGTCATGAAGAAAGGGTCCTAGATCAACTAGGGTCAAGTTTGGAATTCTATGGATGATTAGGAATTAGTGAAAATAAGCCTATGAGGGTCATGAGAGTAAGCAAGAAGGACCTATGGGTTGGGTGTCATTATCCATTCTCAACTTATAAATTTTTGCATTTTATATGACTACATTTTCCACCCCTTCTATTCTAGTGGTATAAAAAATAAAATACTATGATAAAAGAAAAAAAGAAAGCATACCTGAACTTACCTACAAGGGTGAATCTCATGAAGCTTGTGTGATGATGGGTGTGCATAGAGAGAGCACATTGTGAAGTGTAAATCTGTAAGATAAAACAAAGAGTAAATTACTTCTTATTATATATGTTATATCTAAAATAATAACATATAAATCTAGGCAAAAGAGAATAAGAGAAAGGAATGAATACACCTCACCAAGTATGTAGACTAATACAAAACCTATTGTGATGCTGAGCGATGTTGTACTAAGAGTAATATTAAGAATGGAGATGAGTGCTCAATTCCCTAAAAAGTGGCCCAAAAATGCAAAGGTTGGCCCTTTGGATCCATCATCACCTACTAAGTGAATCTAGGTGGTCATGCATGTTTTGATCAATGTTTATACTATGTTTCCAATCCCTTTGAATAGGTGGCTCAAAAATATAAAGGCTAACTAGACCTTTGCCTCCATCATTTCCCCATGAAGTGAAGCTATAAACTGATAATGATATGGAATGTGTGCCATATGAGATGGCTCCTAAATCCTATGAATATAATGTGATCTAAAAATGTTGGCATGGATAGTCAAATATATTCTAAAAACTAGGCCACTCTTAGCCATTCTAAAAGATGGAGATTAGGCTTGTATGAAATCCACTATGAATCTAAGAATCTAGCTTATGTGCAATCCACTTAGGAACTTGAGAACTCATAAGTTAAACTTGTATGAAATTCAAACCAAAAATGATGCCAACCACTTAGATATGGATTAAGGCACACAATTTTTGAGAATGTCTAGACAATGCTAAACTAGGAAAGAAAGAAAAAAAATGTGTCACACACATTACCACCAATCACTGATGTTTGAAACATGGATTTTGATCTGGAAGTTATACTAACTACCCTATATAAAACTAGAAGTGAGAGCCATCATGTTACACATGATGCCTCCTATATCTATATTCTCTAAGAAAAAATTTACTAAATTTTTTTACTCTAGTCTAAACTCTAGTTGACAAAACTGTAACTAAACTTACCTTTTTGTCTATTTTAAGAAAATCTAGTTTTTTTTTTAATTTAGATAGGAGCACTAAATTTGGATAGTAGTGCCACCAGTACTATATTATAGTTTTGGAACTATTGTTCTAGGCTAGATCTCATGACTATTATATATTCTTGACTATCTACTTGGTTTATTCTAACTGGTTTGATGTCTGGTTTCTATTTTAAATGTTCTAAAACTAGATTTTTTGGTTGAAATTATTTAACAATTTTGGGAATATCAGGGTTTTATTATTAATTTAATTAAAGGGTTTAGATTGATAAATTAGTAAATAACATGCAATAAATAAGCTACTAATTTGTAAAATTTATTGGTAATTAGATCTTTTCTAATAATCATAATAAAAGGGAGAAAATAAGACTTAGAATAAACTATGCTAATCTGACTGAGATAAGATTTGATATTCACTATTTAGGCCTAGGATACTATCATAAATAGGATTTTGGATGTCATTTTTTGATTATATAGGAGTGCCAAAAGTGGATAGGAGTGGCACCAACACTGTAATCCATGTCTAGTGTTGTTGTCTTGAGAGTCTGAGATTTTTGAGTTTTTTTCGATAGGTCTATATGATACTATCTTTGAATTTGTAAAGATTAACTATCAAAAATTATTTGTATAGATCTTATTTTATTTGTTTCTAATATTTTAATATACTTGAACAACACTTTGGTAAATAGGAGAAAGGGGTTACTGTGTATAAGATGTACTGGACATGCTTCACACCCCATGCGTGGGCACGCTACCTATATACCAATACTCTAAAGATGGATCAAGCCATATTTAGTTCTCCCTTTGAAATTACTTGGTGAAATTATGATATGAGAATGTAAAAAATTCTAAATTTTATGTGCTTGAGGTGGATAGGAACTGGTGTGCATATTTAGATGTGCTTAGGATTATATTAGATAGAGAATAGGGAAGATTGCATAAGTGGTTTCACTTGTACTCTTGCTTGCTTGATAATATTTTTCAACCCCTTCAAAATTATCTTGTAATGGGATTTTATAGAGATATATTAGTCATGGATTGAATTTACTCACATTAGGCTAACAAGGAGAAGGATGAGAAACCATAATAAATTGACCGTTGGGGCCAAAAATGAGCTTGGGCAATAACACCAAAAGTAGACAACAATGGCACCAATGATCCTATCATAATTGGTTACTATTATCTTAGGCAAATAGGACCTAAAGTGATGGATTCGTCATGAAGATAGGGTACTAGATCAACTAGGGTCAAGTCTCAAATGCTACATGTGACTGAGAATCAGTGAAAACAAGCCTCTGAGGGTCATGAGAGCAAGCAAGAGGGACATATGGGTTGGGTGTCATTATCCATGCTCAAGTTGCCAATTTTTTCATTTTATATGACTACATTTACCCCCCCCCCCTTTATTCTATTGATGTAACAAAGTGAAATACTAGGATAAAGGAAAAAAAGAAAGCTTAACTAAACTTACTTGCAAGGGTGAAGCTTGTTTGATGTTGGGTATGCATAGAGAGAGCACACACTATGAAGTGTAAATATATAAGAGAAAATAAAGAGTAGATCAGTTCTAACTAGATACACTATATCTAAAATAAGAATGTGTAAATATGGGTAAAAAAGAGGAAGAGAAATGAATGAATACACCTCATCAAGTATGCAGACCAATACAAAATTTATTATGATGTTGAGTGATGTTGTACAAAGAGTAATATCATGAATGGAGATGAGTGCTCAATTCCCTAAAAAGTAGCTTACGAATGTAAAAACTAGCTCTTTGGTTCCATCATTACCTATGAAATAAAGGTACGTGGTCATGCATGTGTTGATTGATGTTTACAATGTGCATCCAATCCCTCTTAATAGGTGTCTTAAGAATAAAAAGGCTAATTAGACATTTGGATCCATTATTTCCCCATGAAGTGAAGTTGTAAATTTATATTAGTATGGAATATGTGTCATATGACTATGATCTGATAATGTTGGCATGAATATTTAAATGTATGCTAGAAACTAGACCACTCTTGGCCATTCTGAAAGATGGATATTAGGCTTGTGTGAAATCCACTCTAAAACTGAGAATATAGCTTATGTGGAAGCCACTCTAGAGTTTTAAAGTTAGGCTTGTATGAAATCCAAACCAAAATTATGCCAACCACCTATGGATGGAAGAAGGAACGTAAATACTAAGAATGTATGGACAATGTCGAATTAAGAAAGAAAATAAATGTGCCACACACATTTCTCCCAATCAATAGTGTCTCAAACATGGATTATAATCTATAAGTAGTACTAAATGCCTTATCTAAAACTATAATTACAATCCATCATGCAACACATGATGCCCCTATATCTAGATTATTTGAGAAAACTATACTAAAACTATTGATTCTACTATGAACTATAGCTAACAAAATTGTTGTTAAACTTACCTTTCTGCCTACTAGAAAATCTAGTTTTTATAATATTTCGATAGGAGCACTGGAAATAGATAGTAGCACCACTAGTGTTGTAGTCCAGTCTTGGTGTTGTTTTCCTAGGCCAAATCTATAGATTGTTTTGGACTCTTGACTATCTTTGTAGTCTATTCTGATTGATTTGATGTCTAGTTGCTAATCTAAGTAATTTGAAACTACATTTTTATGTTTATAGGAGATCTAATCTCTATGATAAAACCCTTATTTGTTTCCCCCTCTTTTGAGGGTAGGAATGGAGGCCATGCAATGACTGCCCTCAGAAGAAAGATCCCTTCAAGTGTGTTATGCTATTAAATATATGATATAACAATGATAATTGACAAGATATCTCAAGATATAGCATGTTTTGTATTAAGAGATTGTTATATCAATATGGGTATGCCTAGATAGATATAACAATGTAAAAGAATTTGTAATGTACTATACAATAGATGATATTTTGGTTAGTGGTTAGTTGTTAGTTGTTAGTTGGAGGGATGGAGCATGATGTCCATCATGGCATCCAAGAAAACATGAATAATGCATGATATGGATCATAGCATTGAAAATAATTGAAATCAATCATGTAACAAGCACACAAGGCTAGAAGAAAGAAGCATACAAAAGTGGCCAAGGGGCCATGTAAATAAGGGACATTGGCACATGTCACTCAAATTAGAAATTAGGTATACAAGGCATGTTCAAATGCCACATACACATACCATTGAAATAAGAAAATTGGCATGAAATCCACTATCACATAAAGGAGTGTAGGTAAAGGACATTTGAAAATGTCTTAAGGCACACACATGAATATAATAAATGAAGATTTTAAAATGTCTTAAGGCACATATAAGAGACAAACTAGAATTGAGAAATGTAATCACATCAAGCTAATTCTAAGAAAAAAAAGAAATCATATAAGAAACCAAAATTATAAACACATCTAACATAAGAAGTTAATGTATGTAAGACATGTTAGTATAGGACTAGGTATATGAAAATAAATACACAAGTGATAAATACAAGTGAGTGTTGATAGAGTAATCTTTATACTCTAGTAAATAATGTACATCAACATGATAACTAGAGTGTGTGGTGTAATAATGACATAACCTTGATGGTGTAATCACGTAGAAGATTCCCCTAGTGCGTATGTATATCAATGTGTCTCAATGTAGAAGTAAGATTCCCCCTCAATGGGTAGAGTGAAGTAATTAAAGAGCTAGATGTCACTATACACACTCAAAGAAGATCAAGTGAAGTATGGTAATGTAGATAAATCAACAAACAATAACATATAACAATAAATGTATGTCTAGCATAGTAGTAGAAATGTAAAGTATGGATGATGGATATAATCAAAATGCTTTTATGTTTTTGAATTATTGAATTGTATTTGGATTTTTTGAAATGTTATATTATTTTTGTATTTTGAAATTATTTGAGTTATGTAAAATCAAGAATAAGAAACTATGTACAATCAATGCTGAGAAGAAATGATATTAATTGATTAGTCTCATGTGAGACTCCTTATCATGGTGTCATATTCAAGGAGTGGAATCATGCATGATCATGAAGCATGATGAAAATAATGAGATTGTCACTCTAAAATTTGTATATCTTGTAAATTATCTAAAATATTTGAAGTAGAAACTAACTATGATGTCCCTCTACAAATCTAAGAAGTGGATGCAACTATAGGGCTCTTAAGGACCCATCTAGAAGTAGGAGAAGATCTCTAAACATGTTCTCTTATGTGTAGATGCATGAGATCTCAATGAGACTACCCTAGGTGTGAATAATATAACTATAATCATGAAGCATTATAGGTGTATGAACCCTATATACTAGTGGTGGATGCCTCAACTGTGTCTAGATCTGAACTAGAGCAAGAATTATAACTAGAGGAGAAACTAAAACTAGTGACAAAGCTAAAACTCATGACTGTGGAATAGTAGATGGATTTGAAGTCAAGATTGGTAACTCATGTGTAACTCCACCAACTTTAATAAATTGATTATCATGGATGAATTTCATGCATCTGTGAACTATATAAGGTACTACTTAGAGTTTCTAAATCCATGGTTGACCAAGTAACATATGAAAAAATCCTACACTAATAACTATAGTGAATGGTGTGGCAACATGCATTGGACGAACTTGTCCACTAAAAAACTCCATGGTTGATGAAGTAACTATAGTGAAGTACAATCTCACCCAATGAACTCTATATATGTCCACTGATTCTACTAATAACTATGCCTGCCAGTGTAATATCCTATTCTAAATCTCCTAATTACTATAATAATATCATAGTGCACATGTTCACACTGGATCTATTGTCTATGAGAATACTATGAATAAGATGATTATCAATGTGATCTCTAATAAAGATTTCATGATAATCCAAATTTTCCTTGATGATCTCCTACTTTAAAAAGGAGATGGAAGGTCTAACTAGAACCTAGAATTGTATACACCAATCATGTTTCTTAAAGGATGTGATTCAATTAAAGGTGCCCTATATGTATCTAGTGGTGGATTTGCATGATATGCATGGTGAACCCATGATGTGTCCCTTATCTCTTATTTGTAATGTTGTGGAAAAGGATCTAAAAATATTTTCAATGCTTTATCTTGTGTTTACTTTTCTGGAGGAGGCTCAACTGAAGTGCCAAGATCGATATGATTTCCATCTATTATATCTTGTATCTGACATAACCTAACATGATTGTTCTAGATTTTTGACTCTCTATCTGGTCTATTCTAACTAGTTTGATGTCTAGTTTCTATTCTAAGTGTTCAAAAACTAGATTTTTTGGTTGATAGGAGCTTTTATCTCTAGGACAAAACCCCTATTTGTTTCCCCCTCTTCTGAGGGTAGGAATGGATTCCCTACAATAATTTCCCTTAGAATAAATATCATTTTAAGTGTGTTATGCTACAAAATATAAGATATAATAATGATAATTGATAAAATATTTCAAGATATAGCATGGTTTGTATTGAGAGATTTTTATATCAATAGCGGTATGCCTAGATAGATATTACAATGTAAAATCATACACAATGTAATGAAATGGAAATGATAGTCTAGCTAGTTGTTAGTTGCTAGTTGTTAGTTTGAGGGATGGAGCATGATGTCCATCATGTCATCTAAGAAAACATGAATAATGCATGATATAGATCATGACATTTCAAACAATTGAAAGTAATCAAGCAACAAGTACACAAGGTAAGAATCAATAAGAATACAAGAGTGGCTACAGGGATAAGAAAACAATGGACATGGACACATGTCACTCAAAATAAAAATCAAGCATACAAGGCATGTTCAAATTCTACATACACATATAGTTGAAATAAACAAGTTGGAATGAAAGCCACATTCACATAAAGGAGTACAAGAAAAAGACATTGGTAAATCTCCTAAGGCACACACATGAATAGAATTAAAGAACATTGGAAAATATCCTAAGGCACATACAAGAGACAAACAAGAAATGCAATCACATCAAACTACTACTAAGTAATAGGACAATAATAACTTTGTTTGCTTGGCCCCTTAGTCACTCTTGTACATTTCTTTATTCTTACCTTGTGTGCTTTTTACTTGATTGTTTTCAATTGTTTGTAATGCCACGATCCATATCATGCATTATTTATATTTTATTGGATGCCATGATGGACATCATGCTCTATCCCTCCAACTCACAACTAACTAGACTATCATTTCTAGTTCAGTACATTACACATGCTTTTACATTATTATATCTATCTAGGCATACCCCTATTGATCTAACAATATCTCAATACAAACCATGCTATATATTGAGATACCTTGTCAATTATCATTGCTATATCATATATTTTTTAGCATAACACACTTGTAGGTCTCTTTATTTTAATGTCATTCACTGCAAGGTCTCCATTCCTAACCTCAAAATAAGGGGAAATAAAAAGGAGTTTTTTCACAGAGAGAAAAGCTCCTATAAATAAAAAAATCTAGTTTTATAACACTCTAAATAATAACCAAACATCAAAACAATTATAATAGACCAAGCAGGTAGTCAAAAATACAAAATAGTCATCAAATTTGGCCGAGGACAATAGTGGCAAGCCTAGACTATAGTGCTGGTGGTGTTAATATCTATTTCTAATGTTCTTGTCCAAACAGTAGAAAAACAAATTTTTTAGAAGCAGGCAAAAAGGTAAGTTTATTTATAGTTTTGTCAAGTAAATTTTAGACTAAAATCAATAGTTTTAGTATAGTTTCCTTGAAGAATCTAGATATATCAGGCATCATACATGACATGATGGCTCTCACTACCACTTTTAAATAGTGAATTTGGTAAAAAATCTAGATCATAATCTATGTTTTAGACACCAGTGATTAGGAGTAATGTGTATGACACATTTATTTTCTTTATTTACCTAGTTTAACATTGTCTAGACATTCTTAGTTGTTATATGACTTACTCCATCTGTCCACATACTTGGGAAGGTGTATTCATTCCTTTCTCTTCTTATCTTTTACCTATATTTTTATGTTCTTATTTTAGATATAACATATCTAGTAAGAACCAATTTACTCTTTGTTTTCTCTTGTAGATTTACACTTCACAATGTGCTATCTCTATGCACACCTAGCATCACACAAACTTCATGAGATTCACCCTTGTAGGTAAGTTTAGACATGCTTTATTTTTTTAATTTTATCATAGTATTTCACTTTGATACATCACTATAATAAAGGGGGGGGGAAATATAGTCATATAAAATGCAAAAATTGGTAACTTGAGCATGTATAATGACACCCAACCCATAAGTCACTATTGCTTGCTCTCATGAACCTTATAGGCTTGTTTTCATTGATTCCCAATCATTTTTAGCCTTCCAAACTTGACCTTAGCATATCCATGACCGTCTCTTCATGACCAATCCATCCCCCCAAGTCCCATTTGCTTAGGACAATAGCACCTAACTAGGATAGGATGATTTAACAATTTTAGGAATATTGAGGTTTTATTCCTAATTTAGTTCAAGGATCTGGATTGATAAATTAATAAATAACATGAAAAAATAAGCTAATTATTTTTAAAATTTATTGGTAATTAGAGATTTTAAAAAAATAGGAATACAAGGGAGAAAATAAGACTTAGCTTAAACTATGTTGATTTGACTAAGACAAGGTCTGATATTCACTGTGTAGGCATGGGACACTATCAAAAATAGTATTTTGGATTTCATTTTATAATTGGATAAGAGCACCAAAAGAGGATAAGAGTGGAACTAACACTGTAGTCCTTATCTGACATTATTGTCTTGAGAGTCTGAGATTTTTGGGTTTTATTTGGTAGGTCTATGTGATACTATCTCTAAATTTGTGAAGCTTTATTATCAATAGTACTCCCTATGGAGCTGATTTTTTTCATTTTTAATCCTTTAATTTACATGAATGACACTTTATAAAATAGGGGGAAATGGTTAGTGTGTGTAAGATGCACTAGACGTGCTTCACACCCTATGTGTGGACACATTGCCTACATACCAATACTATAAAGAGGGATCAAGCCATATGTAGTTCTCCCTTTGAAAGTGCCTAGTGCAATTATGATATGAGAATGCAAAAAAATCTAAATTAGATGTGCTTGAGGTGGCTAGGGACTAGTGTGGAGATTTATATGTGCTTAGGACTATTTTAGATGGTTGTATATAGAGAATAAAGAGGATTTCCTGAGTGGTTTCACTTGTATTCTAGCTTGATTGATAATATTTTCCAACCCTTTCTAAATGATCTTTGAATTTGATTTTATAGGGATCTATTGGTCATGTATTTAATTTTATCACATTAGGATAACAAGGAGAAGGATGAGGAATTATAATAATTTGATTGTTGAGGCTAATAATGAGCTTCGACAATAGCACCAAAAATAGACAATAGGGTACCAACACTCTTGTGTAGTCATATAAAATGTAAAAATTGATAACTAGAGCATGGATAATGACACCCAAACCATAGGTCCCTTTTCCTTTCTCTCATGACCCTCATAGGCTTATTTTCACTAATTCTTAGTCATCTAGAGCCTTCTAGACTTGACCCTAGCTAATTCAAGACCCTCTCTTCATGACTAATCCATCCCATTAGGTCTTGTTTGCCCAGGGAAATAACACCCAACTAGGATAAGAGCATCAGTGCCATTGTTGTCCACTTTTATCATTTTTGTCCAAGTTCATTTTTGGCCCCAATGGTCAATTTCTTCTGAACCCCTATCCTTCTCCTTGTTGGCCTAATGTGAGTAAATTCAATCCATGACCAATAGATCCCTATAAAATTCCATTCAAAGATCATTTGGAAAGAGTTGGCAAATATTATCAAGCAATCAAGAATACAAGTGAAACCACTCTAGAAATCTTCCCTATTCTCTACATATAGCATAAATAAGGAATCATCAATCCTATCAAGGTATTCACATAACATGAAATACAAGGGCTCAGATATTAGTCTACCCATCTTCATAATAATCCTTCTTCCACTACATCAAAATGTATAAAGTTTTGTTCACCCACTACACTAGTAGATCACATCATTATTCATACTTCAACCCTATCATTGATCTATCATGACCTCATTGATGACACAATTTCACCATACATGTTCACATTAAATGAATTCTCTAACAATGAATCCTTCCTATAATTTCTTAGATAATATGATAATCTTGTATCCTGCTATCATAAAAATACATTTCCTCATCACACAAATACCCATGGATATTTTGGAGAAATTCTAGATTCTCCCCAATACATACTAGTTGATTTACATTATACTATTCTTACTACTCCTACACACTTGATCATTTCACATTTCTTAACAAAGAAATAGTTAATTTCAATTTTTGAACCAATCAAGACCCTTGGATGATCTTGCTAACTTCTTCCCTACAAATGGAAGAAGATATAGATATTCATCAAACATTAATAGATTTCCTAGAACTCTTTATTTTGTCTTACTTAGATATGCCAAGAATTGGTATATCTATAGTAGTTCATCAGATACCCTTATAACCAAATGGTAAACCAATTAAGCAAAAACTTCATAAAATTCATCTTAAGGTGGCTCTCTTAGTCAAAGATGAGATCTAATGCCTCTTCAATGTTGGTTTCATCTAACTAGTAGTACACCCTAAATGGATTTCTAATATAGTCCCCATGGTCAAACCCAATGGATAAATTCATTGTTGTTTAAATTCCTAAGATTTAAATAAATCATGCCTATCAGATTATTTTTATTTACCTAACATTGACATAATCATTGATTCCACAACTAGACATGAAATGTTATTATTTATGGATGTATTTTTAAGATATAACCAAATCAAAATTGGTAAAGAAGATTAAGAGAAAACATCTTTTATAATACCATGGGGTACATTTTGTTACATTGTCATGATTTTTAGATTAAAAAATGTAGGAGCTACACACTAGCATACCATGACACATATGTTTCATGATTTAATCTACCATACCATTGAAGATTATGTCGATGATATCTTAGAAAAATCCAAGCAATGACAACATCATGCTCTTAATTTTTGAAATATCTCTCAAAGACTTAAATAATATAATGTTTGATTAAACCCAAAGAGGTGTGTGTTTGGAATTGTATTACTCAAATTCTTAGGTTTCATTATCTGTCAACATGGCATAGAGGTTGACCCTAAAAAAGTCAAATCAATCATCGACATGCCACATCCTATGAACTTGAATCAACTTCAATCCCTACAGGGTAAGATATAAACAATCTACCATTTTGTCACTTAGATTGTAGATAAAACTTAGTCATTCACTCGATTACTAAATAAAGATACAAAATTTATCTAAGATGAAGCTTGTCGATAAAGATTTGATACAATCAAAAAATATCTTCTTAATCCACCTGTCTTAGTACCACCTATTCCTAATAGGTCTTTCTTATTATATATCTCATCAACAAATCATGCATTAAGAGCATTTTTAACATAACATGATGATTAATAAACTAAATGAGTAGTCTATTACATTAGTCACACATTAGTTGATTATGAGAAAAAATACTTTGCAATAGAAAAATTATGTTTAGCACTAGTTTTTGCCACACAAAAACTTTGACATTACATGGTAAATAATGAAATTTAGGTTATCAAAAAAGTAGATCCCTTAAAGTTTCTCAAAGCAAAACCACATCTCTCTAGTCACATCACAAAATGGGTCATGTTATTAACAAAATTTGACTTAAAAATTGTTCTCCAAAAATAAATAAAGGGCCAAATTATTGCAGACCATTTGTTAATTTCACCACTATTGGACACTACTCTTATTAGTGACACATTTAGAGATGATTCCACTACTTATTCTACACACTCTGATACTTGGACCATGTTCTTCAATGGATCTCAATCTGCTTCTAGTGTAGGCACAGATATTGTCTTTATCGACCCTTTTGGTCACACAGTTCCTATTGCATATCAATTAAGTTTTTCCTATACCAACAACACCACAGAATATGAAACACTTATTTTAGGTCTATTTTCTTCCAATCTCTCCAAATAATCTAGATCTATTCAAGTCTTTGGTGATTCTCAATTTGTGTTAAATCAAGTCAATGATGTCTATTAGACCAAAGAATAACATCTTATCCCATACCAAAACATGATATAATGTTTATTATCATAATTTGACTACTTTTTTTAATAACAAGTATACCAAAATAAGACAACCAACATGTAGACACAATAGAAAGTGCCACATCTTTGATTCCTATAGACATTAATTATTAATCTATTTTCAAAATTAAATAATTAAAATCACCATCAATATCTAATGTATATTTGATCATACTATCCATCCTAGCCACTACACATAATTCCATACCTCTAGAATGGTTTTTTGATATTTATAACTTCCTAAACAAATCTATTAAACCAAACACTTTTTCTCAAAATGACAAATTTAAGTTACACAAACAAGCACTCCCTTATGTAATCATTGGAAAAGACCTTTTTGAATTATCCTTCGATGGATAGTTACTTTGATATTTAACTTTAGCAGAGGCCAAAATGGCTATTACAAAAATACACGATAGTGAGTTTGGTGGTCACTTTAGTAGAAAAGCCATGTCACACAAATTGCTTTAATAGGGGTACTACAGTCCCACCATTGAATATGAATGTTTACAATATGAAAAATTATGTGATAAATGCCAATGACACAATAATTTACAACATGCACCATCACAACAATTACAACCTATAGTTTCTCTATGGCCATTTATATCATGGGGATTTGATCTTATTGGAAAAATTAACCCTAAATCTGCAAAAATACATACATTCATAATCATAGCCACAAAATACTTTACAAAATGGGTATAAGCCATTCCACTTCAATCTACTATAGGTGAGGACATTTAAAACTTTATCATGGCTCACATTATTTCACACTTTAATTTGCCTTCAGCCATTATTTTTGATAATGGAACATCATTCATGAATAAAACTATCAAGAAATTTTGCACAAAATATAATATTAAACACACATTCTCAACTCCATATTACCCACAAGGAAATGGTCAAATAGAGGCTACCAATAAAACTATCAATAAAATTTTAAGCAAAATAGTGACTAAGTTTAGAGATGATTGGCACAATCAACTTATTTTTGTATTATGGGCATATCACACAAGTATATGCATGCCCAAAAGAGCCACTCCTTATTCCCTTGTTTATGGAATATAAGCCATTTTACCATTGGAAATAGAAATCTAATCCCTTCATGTCTCTCTAAAAGGCATTCTCATTGATGACTAGTATCACAAAAAACATCTACACTAGCTCGAGTAATTAGACCATACATACATTCAAGTAGTAGAACATCTTATACTTTATCAATAATGTATACAATTATCCTACAAAAAATGAGATCACACTAGAAAAATTGAAGTTAATGATCTTGTTCTCAAAGAAAATCTTTGCAATGTTAACACAAAAGAAGAAATCAAAGGATAATTCAAATCAAACTGGCTAGGTCCATACATTATTAGAAAAAATCTTATCCCTTAAGTTTATCATCTAGCCTCATTTAAAGGAAATAAACTAAAAAATATAATGAATACCATGCATCTATGAAAATTTCATATCTAGCATTGTATTTCACACATTGTATTATACATTAGTTTTTAAAATCACTTGTACATTGTCTAATAATACTTTATTGTACATAGTTCATCTCAATTTCTTATACATAGTTTTTTTATGCTTGATTGTACATATCTCAAATATGTCAAAAAAATAAAAAAACAATTCGATTATATGCATCATCCATGCTTTACATTTCTACTACTATGGTAGACCTACATTTATTGTTCTATATTATTGTTTATCGATTTATCTACATTACCATGCTTCACTTGATCTTCTTTGAGTGTGTGTAGTGAAATCTAGCTCTTTTATTGCTTCACTCTACCCATTGAGGGAACATCTTTCTTCTACATCGAGACACACATCGATATACATACCCATTTGGGGAATCTTCTACATGACTACACCATCCAGGTTATGTCATTCCTACACCACACACTTTAATTATCATGTTGATGTACATTATTTACTATCTTACATAGCTTACTCTATCAACACTCACTAGTATTTAGCACTTATGTATTTCTTTACATATACCTAGTCTTGTACTAACATGTATTTCATACATTCACTTCTTGCATTGATTATTTAGATATATTTATAATTTTAGTTTCTTATATGATTTGTTTTCTTGCTTAGCATTAGCTTAATGTGATTGCATTTTTTAGTTCATGTTTGTCTCCTGTGTGTGCCATAAGACATTTTACAATGTTATTTGATTCTATTCATATGAGTGTGTGCCTTAAGACATTTTCCAATGTCCTTTACCTATAATCCTCTATGCGATTATGGATTTCACTCTAATTTGTTCTTTTCAACTATATGTGTATATGGCATTTGAACATGCCTTGTATGCTTGCTTTCCAGTTTGAGTGACATATGCCCATGTACCTTATTTTATTGGGATCTTGTCCACTTTTGTACATTTCTTGATTCTTTCCTTGTGTGTTTGTTGCTTGATTTATTTTGATTATTTGCAATTCCATGATCTATATCATGAATTATTCATGTTTTCTTAGATGCCATGATGGACATCATGCTCCATCCCTCCAACTAACAAATAACCAGACTATCATTTATAGTTTAGTACATTGCACATAATTTTACATCATTATATCTATCTATCCATACCCCTATTAATATAATAATATCTCAATACAAACCATGTTATATCTTGAGATATCTTATTAATTATCATTGATATATCATATATTTTTTAGTGTAACACACTTGTAGGGCTCTTTCTTCTAAGGGTAGTTATTGCATGGTCTCCATTCCTACCCTTAGAAGAGGGGGAAATAAATAGGGGTTTTGTAATAGATATTAGATCTCCTATCAACCTAAAAATCTAGTTTCAGAACACTCAAAACAATAACCAAACATCAAACTAGTCAGAACAAACTAGATAGATAGTTTAGAATCTAGAAAAGTCATTAGATTTGGCTCAAGACAATAACACTGAGATTGGACGATAAAATCAATGGAATTATTATCCATTTATATTACTCCTATCTAAATAGTATAAAAACCATATTTTATAGAAGTAGGTAAAAAGGTAAGTCCAGTTATAGTTTTGTCAACTATAGTTCAGACCAAAATATGTAGTTTCAGTATAGTTTTCTCAAAGAAATTAGATATGGAAGGCATCATGAGTGACATTATGGCTCTCACTTTGAATTTTAGATAAGGCATTTGGTACAACTTCTAGATCAAAATCCATGTTTTAGACACCAGTGATTGGGGGCAATGTGAACAACACATTTTTTTTCTTCTTTCCTAGTTTATTATTATTTAGATATTCTCATTAGTTGCATGCCCCACCCCATCTACAAGTGGTTTTATCATTTTTATTTTCACTTTCATAGAAGCCTAACTTCTGTGTTCCCAAGTTCTTATGTTCTTTAATGGTTTCCACATAAGTGAGATTCTCAATTTTGGAGTTGCTTTCATACAAACCTAATCTCCTTTCAAAATGGCCAAGAGTGGCCTAGTTTCTAGCATGCATTCAGCTATCCATGCCAACATTTTTATATCATAATACATTCATGGGTTTGATGAGCCATCCCATATGACACACATTCCATATTGGTATCAATTTATAGCTTCACTTCATGAGACAATGATGGATCCAAAGGTCTAACTAGCCTTTGTCTTCTTGAGCCACCTATTCAGAGGGATTGGACACACAGTCCAAACATCGATCAACACATGCATGACCACCTAGCTTCACTTAGTAGGTGATGATGGAGCCAAAAGTATAGCCTTTGCATTCTTGAGCCACTTTTTGAGGAGTTGAGCACTCAATTAAATTCATGATATTACTCTTAGCACAACATCACTCAGCATCACAATAAGTTTTGTATTGGTTTTCATACCCAGTGAGGTGTATTCATTCCTTTCTCTTCCTCTCTTTTACTTAGTTTTATACATTTTTATTTTAGATATAGCATATCTAGTAAGAACTGATCTATTATTTGTTTTCTCTTGTAGATTTACACTTCATAATGTGCTATCTCTATCTAAATCTAACATCACACAAGCTTCATGAGCTTCACCCTTGAAGTAAGTTCAGGTACGCTTTCTTTTTTTCCTTTATCTTAGTATTTTTATTTTTTGCATCACTAAAATGAAAGGGGTGGAGGAGATTTAATCATATAAAATGTAAAAACTAGTAACTTGAGCATGGCTAATGACACCCAACCCATAGGTCCCTCTTTCTTTATCTCATGACCCTCATAGTCTTATTTTAAATGATTTACAATCATCCACAACCTTCTAGACTTGACCCTAGATGATCTAGGACCCTCTCTTCATGACCAATTTATCCCCCTAGGTCCCATTTTCCTAGGACAATATTACTTGACTAGGATAGGAGTGTCAGTGCCATTGTTGTCTACCTTTAGCACTATTATCCAAGCTCATTTCTCACTCTAATGGTCAATTTATTATGGTTCTCCATCCTTCTCCTTGTTAGCCTAAAATGAGAAAATCTAATACATGACCACTATATCCTTATAAAATACCATTAAAATATCATTTGGAAGGGGTTGGAAAATATTATCATGCAAGCAAGAATACAAGTGAAACCACTTAGCCAATATTCTCTATTCTCTACATACAACCATCCAATATAGTCCTAAACACATCCAAATCTCTGCATGAGTACCTATCCACCTAAAGCATATCTAATTTAGCATTTATTTATTTCTCATATTATAATTAGACCAAGCACTTTCAAAGGTAAATTTACATATGGCTTGATCCCTCTTCATATTATTGGTATGTAGGTAGTGTGCTCACACATGTGGTGTGAAGCACATCTAGTGCATCTTAAACACACTAACCCCTTTTCCTTATTTTCCAAAGTGTTGTTTAAGTACATTGAAGGATTAAAAATGAATAAAATTAACTCTATAAGGAGCACCATTAATAATGAAGCTTCTCGAATTCAGAGATAGTGTCACACAAACTTATCAAACAAAACCCAAAAATCTCAAACTCTCAAGAAAATAGTGTTAGATAAGGAATACAGTGCCAATGCCACTCTATCCACTTTGGGTGCTCCTCTCCAATCAGAAAATGAAATCTAAAATCCTATTTGTGATAGTGTTCTAGGCCTACACAGTGAATATCAAACCGTATCTCAGTTGGATTAGCATAGTATAAGCTAAGTTTTACTTTCTTCCTTTTATTACTATTTTTAGAAAATCTCTAATTACCAATAAATTTCATAAATCAGTAACTTATTTATTGCATGTTATTTATTGATTTATCAATCAAGACCCTTTAACTAAATTAAGAATAAAAACCCAATATTCCCAAAATTGTTAAATCAAGGGGGCATAGAATTCCAAAAGGGGAAGTTTGGAGGTTGAGAGAGTAAATATAGTATTTTCTAATTATTTTAAGACTTTTCTCATGTGAGTGGGATATGACATAATCATCCTCAATTTTTTTCATCTTCTAGTGTCTTTCTAAGCTAATGAGAAGGCGTGAATACCTTTTAGACTAATGAAAGTTAATTTTTTTACAAGACATTAGTGATAATTGATCCAAATGTAGTTGATACTTCATTGAAAGGTTTTTGTGCCTCATTTATTGAATTATAATTACTTGCTTCTCCTCTCTCTCTATCTCTTCTCTTTTCTTCTATTTCTCCCATTCTTCTCCATTTATAAGATATATTCTCATGTGACAAGGAAAAAAACCCTATCAAAATTTTTAAGAACTACCTTTCCAAGGAAATACTATTATTTTTCACATATCTCTTGTCTTTAACTTGTGTTTAGCAAGCTTGTGTATGATGGCTTTGTGAAGAAGTGTTATTCCATATTCATTATCCTTCTTTATTGCCTATTTTAAGGTGTTATAAAGTATTTTCATGTCTAAAATTAAGATTTTCCCCCCATTAATGGATGATTAGTGTGATTTTTATAACCCCTCTTTTCTTCATCTATAGCTTGGTGAGCCTAGTTTAAGAAATACTAATGTAATTTGGTTATTTTGTGAGATTGTGTGAGCAAATATTATCTTATAATAAATTTATCTTTATTTAAATACTATTAGAGTGTAATCTAATTTGTTTCATCACTTTTTTAGTGTTATTAGTCATCATATACACCATTTATATCCCCTTTTTAAGAAGAAGTATTAGTTTAGGTGATCTACAAAGAGAAAGTTAGCCTCTCTAGAGGTTCAACCTCACTACAAGATACCCATAGCTTGAGTTTGCTCCAATATTTTATTTTGGAGTCAGAGAGCCTAAAAAATCTCTCACAAGGGTGTAATTATATATTAAAATAGGGCTGACCTAGTCCGTAATAAGTTTTGTCAAATAAGGATACAAGGTTGATGTGGCCTACATAGTCATGTAAACTATAAAACAAGGGGTTTAGGCTAGGTAAAGGGTTAAAGAAGGTGGAAAATGACTAGAGGAGTGTGAAAATGGGAGAAAAATCTTAAGGGAATAGTTTTTAGGAGGCAAGTGTGTAGATATCAATTGGTAAAAGGGATAACAATCTTGTGAAGTACTAATGGTCTACCCACACTTTTTTTGGTGTACCTCTTAAGGAATACACTCAGAGAAATTAAGACTCAATTTTTTTTTGAAAGATAAAAATAATAAATAATTGATAAATTTTGAAAATATTATGTATATACATATGCCTCACTTGAACTTCATCTCATGTCACTCAGGTGTGATAAGGGATGGTTCTTTGAGAAAGAACATAGTAACGTACAACGTTGAAGCTAATAAAAATTTGTAGTATTTTAAATTGAATAATAACTAAAATTAAATGACTAAAAATGGAAATAATTGAAAACATAAAATGTATGTGTACCTTAACTTACCTTTATCATAGGATGAATGTATGTTATATTTGTAGTTTTGATTGTGGAGGGTGCAGAGACTACTTTTGACAAACCCAAGAATATAAAACTAAATAAAAAAACAAACAAATGTAGGAAATCCAAGATAATTGGTGCTATGTGGATGGGATGCACTTAGAAATTTGTTAAGTTAGGGTGACAAGTTATATTTTATACCAAATGACCAAGTTAAAATTTTTAATGAATTGTGTAATCGAAAATACAAGGTTACTAAAGACTAAAAAAATCAAACAAGTAAACATTAAGTAAGAGAGGAAAAAACCCCAAATCAAACCAAGGATACATGTAAAAAAGATGGTAATCAAACATCAATGTAAAAGAAGTAATAATACTTACTCTATCATCAATGGAAAAAAGGTTCATAAAATGGAAAACAACATTGGTGAGTGAGAAGTAACTAGCCAACCTCACTCAACAATGTAAAAAGAACATGAAAATAGAAATAGACTTAGGTGTCCACAAAAATGGTAGTATAATAGTGAAAAATGGTAAAATAAATTAAGGCAAATCTATAAATGTAGAGACATGGTGTAAAGAAAGTAATCAATATTTATCCAAACATGTTATTTTGTTTCTAAGGGTAGATAAAACTAAAAAAATAATAGTGCTAACATGTTTTTAATATGTGAATAAGAAGGAAGTAAATAAGAAGGGAAAATAGATTTTGAATCACACATGCCTGTTAAGGGGGGAAATGAAAAGGGTGGAGGGGAGAATGAAGTAAAAAACCAAGGCAAAAAATCTCTTTATTGAAATCAATAAACTTAAATTAGGTTTGTCAAAATAAGAGGAATTTCAAAATTAAGGACTCTAAAGAACTTCTCTTAGCTACACAAGTCTTACTTCAACAAATGAAATATAGAGATCATCCCAGGAAGGCTATATGCATGAAAAAAAATGGACCTACCTTCCCATACCATGTTCCCCATTCCTTAGGACCTCTTATAGATCTATCAATCTACTATGAAGATTGGGTACTTGAATGAGAAATTAAGTAGAAACATAGAGTTTTTTGAATTTTATTATTTCAATCTAATGGCCCACCATACCCAAATGGACCTTGGCTCTATTGTGAGGCTAACTAGGGAGTTTGAGCTTTACCTAGAGATAGGAGATGTGCTTATAATAATATTTTTTGGTATGATTTTGAATTTTGAGATTTTTATGTTATATTTTATATATTATTGCCTTTTATTTCAAATGTTTTGGGTTTTAACTTTCTTGATGGAATTTTATATTTCTCTTCCATATAGATTCAGAGAACCAAACATGAGTGCTAAAGATGACTTTAATTTGAATACTTTGGACTTGGTTTCTAGGAGACATAGCTCAAAGATCATGGTGTCTAAGAGTCTCATAAATTCATGTGAAATAAAAGTGTTATCTTGACTTTGACTTTGTTTTATCAAATGTGGAGTGAAAATAAAGGAAAATGAGAGGAATGAAACATGAAACAATTTAAATCACTTCAAATCATAAAAAATGTGACAAAGGAAAAAAAAAGGATTCAATCACAATAAAATGTGATTCCTTATCATAAGAATGAGTGAAATGTAGGAAAATAGGCTAACATATATTTATTGTGCAAAATTTATCCATAAAAGAAGTAAAAACTAAACTTGAGAACAAAAATCAAGAACTTGTAACCATTGAAAAACACATTCTAGAAAATGAAAAGATGGTGATTTTATGAGGAATTATAGGTCCTATCCATGGTCTTACACTATAAATCATAAAAGAGAAACCCATAAGGGTGCTAATAAGTGCTTTAAAAATAAATGGGATAATAAAAATATGGTATTTGTGAGGAAGGCTAGGTCCTATCAATGGTCTTATACTATAACTCACAAAATATAAACCCAAGGGGTACCAAAAATTGTGTAAATAATATGAAAACAAAGAGGATAAAATTACATTATGAGGAATATTAGGTCTTATCTATGGTTTTAGAATACAACTCATAAGAAAAATGAAAACCAAAAGGCAAAAAGAAAGGACTAAGATTTGTGAAAAGAGATTACTATTATAGAGGGTGAGACCCATGTAAGTATCCTATAAAAAGTGTTAGATATATAACATATATAAAGCATGAAAAGAAGGGAAGGGTTAGGAAAAATACTTCTTGAGGAATTTCATGTTGGTGGGCTATTTGAAAATTTGACCTTAATTGGTTTAAAGGCCATAGGTACTTAGACCAATAATATCTTTGACTAAATAAGGGACCCATAATTTTAGGGTGTATTTACCTTCTTTGTCTTGAGTGTAGTATAATTTAAGGACAAGATCACAAACATTAAATGTAAAAATTTTAACTCATTTGTTATTTGGAAATACAAGTCTTATATTGGTGATTATGTTTCAAATTAAAAATATGGTGTTCATCAAGGAGATTGAGAGCATGAAGGTGATTTTTACATAATTATTCATCAGGTTGGATACCATGAAGAGATATAAAGAGAGAGGGAAGATAAAATTCCAATGGAAGGACTGATTCAAAACCATAAAATAGAGTGAATGATGTTACCCTAGTGGCATTGTGTATGCTAGTGCAATAATCCCAAAGAAAAGGATAGATATGGAGGTGCCAATATATGCAGGTTTCACAAGTTATATTTTAGATAATTTTATTTATAATTTTGATGGTGGCATCAACTTGGAAATTAAATTTTTGATGATAAGGTTTTGAGAATTTAGGATTGATTTTAAATTTATAATAGATCTATTTGACATATTTACTTTTGAAATCACCACCATTGTCTAAAATGATATTATGACGGACACAAAAGTGGAAAATGATTTGATTAAGGATAAATTTGTATATGGTGGTACTAGTGGCATTGACAAGAGCATAGCCTTGACCCATTTGTTAAAATTTTTGTGGTTATGATTATTAATACATGCCGATGTTAAGATCAAGGTAATTTTCTTATGAGATCTAATCCCCATAGGGAAAATATCCAAGGAGATTCTATGGTTTAAAGCTCAAATGAAGGTGAATGAACTAAATCATCATGAATATAGAAAGGATTATAATTTTTGGAAAATTCTATGGCATAATTTTCAAGAGTGGGCCAAAAGTATCCCATTCGTAAGCATTTTGGGGCTATAATATGTTCATTATAGTGTACATCACAAATTCCCCCATGTGCTTATTCAGGAAGAGGAGGAACCTCATCTTACATTACATAGTAGAGTAAGGTACCTTCAATATTGTGATAATATAGGATTTTATATCAAAATACATATTTAAAATCTTTTTTTTGAATGTGAGTTTTTTGTGGGAATCTAGGTTGGAAGGATAAGTTTGGTGTTCCAAAAATTGAATGATGTCTTTGTACCATGGGATATATTGAATGGTGATGGCCTCAATATGGTATATTCATGAATTATGTGGTTGAGTAGAAGATTGATATATTTTTTATTTGGATAATAAAAGAGGTATCAATAAGAACTTGGTGTAGATGAAAATGAGATGTTGAAGAAGTAAGGGAATAATTAATAGAGTTTCGATCATAAGGGATAGGCTCGATAGTGAAAGAAATAAAATATTTGGTGAGAGTATTTGAAATTTTATAATAAGAAATGATATTATCTATTTTTCATCTATAATCACCATTTAATTGGTGATAAATTAGTTGGAATTTACCTAAAGCATGTAGGTATTAGATATCTAAATCAGGGACAACTCTCATTCCTAAGATTAAAGCTTCATACTCATCCACATTATTAATGACATAAAATTTTAAGCAAAAATTTTGTTAGTGAGTTTTTAATTATGTCATGGTGATGTCATAGATGTTTCCTTTTGAGTATATGAAGTGATTTGATAGTCTAATTGATAATAACAAAGTGTGTAATGTGTTTGTCCTAGTGTGCTTGAAGGAGGCTTGGTTGATCTTCAATTTTAGCATGGATAGAGATGTTTATGGATGAGTATAGACATTTGAGCATGTGAAATGGGTAATATAAATGGTTTAAGATGATTGGAAATATTGTGTTCATGAGTATAATTCATCTGGTAGTCCATAGTTTTCATCTAGATGATTTGGGTCTAGTGGCAAAAAAAGTAAGTATGCAATTTGCTGACATCACCATTGCCAAGTATGGATGAGTCAAGGGGAGTTGGTAATATGATTTTGATAACATTAGTACCTAGTTACTATCATTAAATCTCAATTCATGAACTTAAACAAAGTCAAAGATATGTAGGTGCAAATTTGGGCTCCTAGGAGGTTTGACATTGTTTTCCCATACTTTGCCAAATTCGCATGTGGCTAGAAAATCTCATTAGGAATTTTGATGATGTCATATATCCCATTAATGAAGGTGTTAGGAGAAGTTGATGATATGGTTTTGTTTATTTTTTTTCCTAGTTATCATGCACCAAATTTTAAGTCATGTGATGTAGCATGATAAAAGATATGCATTTGCAAAATTGGGCTCCTAGGCATTTTGATAGTGTTTTTTATGTTCAAAAAGAATTAAGTAGTTTATTGATGACACATATCGCACATATGGATGTTTAAAAATAATATGATTATATGGGTTTATTTAGTTTTGAGCCTAGTTATTTTTTGTTAATTTTTAGGTCAAGCACCAAAGCATGGAAAAAGATATGCTTATTCAAAGTTGGCCTTGCAAATAAGTTTTTGACATAGTTGGATCTATGGTAGAAACATTTGAGTGAGTATTTTAATGTCATTATATCTTAAACATGTGAGGTCTTTAGGAGTATTTTATTACATGTTTGGATTCTCCTATGTGAGGAGATAATATGGTTGAAATTTGAGAACATACGAGTGAGTGAGGTAAATGTTATTGAAGTTTAAAGCTGGCTTCTTAGATAGATTTTAATGGTTCCCATAGTCAATTTTTCATAAGGTAAAGTTAAAACATCATCGATGAAGCATGTTGAGCCAAGATGTTAAGAAGTAGTGAGATGATTCCAAGTGTTTAAATGTTTAATGTTCTATAGAGTTAAATATTGAGATTCTTCCAAGGATCAAAGGTTTTCAAGTGATCATATAGTTTTGATCTAACAATGTGTGTGTGAGTTAGATGGTAAGAAGTGCATGATGTTTAATAGTTTAAGTGCTCATAAGGCATTATAGGGTTCCAAGTTTCATGATCACATGGGTTTTGAGCAAGATTATATCTTAAGTTATATAATATTAAGACCTAATTAATCAATATAAATAAATGGAGTGCATTGAGTCAAATTTTCTAGATTGTAGGAGATGAGGTTAATTGTGACCATTTACAGTTGAATATTTGAATTTAACAAAGGAAAAAACTAGACTATGTTTTTAATACCATATATTTTGATCATGGATTAATTATCTCATGGTGTAAAAAATAAAAGTTGTAGATGACTCTAAGGCACATTTATAAATATGGATTTGAATATCTCAAACTATGTACATACAAATATATTGAGATCCAAAGTTGACTATGTGTTCGTGCATATTATGCAAGTAACCTAAGAAGGTTAATTGAGCTCTTTTTATATTGTTTCAATATATCTTGATGAATTAGTTATTGGGGAGTGTTTTAGACTTCATAAATATGCTTTGTGTGCAATATGAATATTTTATCAATCATATATAGTATGAAAAAAGGTTTTGAAATTGACGATGGTTTCATTCATAATGACTATGTATAGAAAAGTGTTTAAGCTATTTATGTTTAAGCTAAAGGGTATTGTGATGTTTGTTTTAACTTAATGAGGACCTATAGATCATGTGGAATGGGTCCATGAATTTTTTAAGTGTTCTTGTGTTTCAATTTACTCAAAGAGGTGTCAAAGAGATGAATGGGTCTCCAAAGGACCTAAAATTAAATTAGGCCTATTTGAAAGTGGATTGTACTTAAGTGTGACATATGTAATATGACTTAAGGATGAAGGAATGTATTGTGGCCAAACAAGATGTTAATAAATCATGATAGATATATATATATTGAAATCAAAGATGATGATTTATAGGTTTTGAGAAGACTTGTGAATGAGACTTGTGCAAGATGTTTGTAAGAGTTATGGAGTGAAGGAGAGGTAGAGTGCCCAATTGATGAGTTAATGACTATAGTAATACATTTAGGATTGTGTGTATGACCTATAGGTCATATTTTTGATGTCTAAATAGTGATCTTGTAGTTTTAGAATCGTAAAGAGGTCCAAGTGTGTATATGAGGATAGTTTAAGTGGAGGAGAGAGATTATGGTATTCCTATGTGAGAGGCCTATATAAAATAGAGAGAGTTTATGTAGGGGTTAGATAAATAGATATCCATAATGAGATGTTGAAGAAATAAAAAATAATGTAGAAGTGTTCAAAGGATGATTTGAATAAGTTGATCTTCCTTAGGGGAAGTTACTCCTTGTGAAATAGATGTTTCACTAAATACCTTTGGTCAAGAGGATATGATTAAGGTTTTCTAGTCTAAAGGATTTGATCAATCTCTTATTTGTAATTTTTTATAATATATTAGACCATGTGTTTTAGACTTGAGAGTGGGTTTTATTCCCCATAAGGGTTTCTCATAAGAACTACATGTTTTGTGTTTGATCTTATGTATTTATTGAATAAATAAGTTATCTTGTTAATGTTTCTTGATCAAGTTGATATATACTAAATGTTTAATAGTTTGAAAGGGATGTAATTGTGATTGAAATATCTAGTCTCATTTTGATTCACCCCACTCTTAGTGATTATACCTCTAACAATTGGTATCAAGGTAGGTCCTTTAAAGTTTAACCACTAGAAAGTGATCAAAGGTACAATGGTTGACAAAGATTATGTAGCTTGTCTTCAAGATAGTCTAGTATGTGATTTATAAAATATCAATTCAATCATGGATGTTGTGAAGATTCAAGTGAAAGATCTAGAAGCAATAATCAACAATCTATAGGGCATGATGGTTAATGGTCTCAACCATAGGGAGGAACAAATTGAAAATAAATTCATGACTTAATTAGATGTGCTCTTATCCAAGGAAAAAATGGATTTAAGATCCACCAAAGGTTCAAGAATGAAAATCCATGGACAAGTAATGATAAAAAAAGGTAGGACAAATTTAAATGATGTCTTTAATGGGTATTACTTCTCCTATAATCAATTTGGTCATAGATATAAGGATTTTGCCTTCTCTCAGAGATCAAAAGGAATATTATATTCTATAATTTTAACAAAAAAATTCATATATCCAAAAGCTACAAAAGCCATTTTTGGAAAAAGTATTTACAATTCATTGACACCATCAATGGTTCAAGAAGACTAAGTCTAAGACTGAAGAATAAAAGAATAAACATTCAAGTGGTCCACCAAAGAAAGTGTCAATGTTTGTTTAAGAAAACTTGCATACTCAAGAAGTTAGGAAAAAGAGATGGTTCATACACAATGGATTCTCAAATCATATAATAGGAGATAAAAGCAAGTTTATCTCTCTCTAAAATACCAACCCTAGTTCAGTGAGATTTGGTGAGAATAAATCTACTAACATAGTTGGCAAAGGTATTGTGAGTTTGGATAATGGTCATTCTAGGACTGAGAATTTATTATATGTAGAAGGCTTTAAACATAATCTTTTAAGTGTGAAACGAATGTGTAAGTATGTAAATGTTTTAGCTTTTCATGATGATGTTTGTAAAGTAAGAAAGGCTAGAAAATTAGTTGTAAATTTTTATAAAATAGATAACAACATGTATGTATTCCATGAATAAAAGGAGTGCTTCATGAGTCAATTAGAAGATATATGGCTTTGGCATAGAAGGTTTGTAAATATAAATTTTGATAACATGGTAAAGATCAGTTTAAAGGGATTGGTAAGGCATATGCCCAAGATTTCTAAGATTCCTTATTCTCTTTGCAAGGCATGTCTTCATGGGAAGAAAACCAAAATAAGATACAAATCCAAGGATTTATCCACTACAAATCTATTATAGTTGATCCACACTAATCTATGTGGACCTATGAGGGCCCAAAGTATTCAAGGTAATATCTAATTTATGCTTCTCATTGATTATTTTACTAGGATGACTTGGATATTTTTTACTAAAGAAAAATTAGAATATTTTACAAAATTTATGGCATTTAAAGTGCTTGTAGAAAATAATAAAGGGTTAAATATCAAGTGTGTAAGATCAGACAAAGGAGGTGAGTTTTGGTCTCATGAATTTGATGATTTTTGTGAACACCACAATAGAATGATATTGTTGAAAGGAAGAATAAGACTATTCAAGAGATGAGTATATCCATGATTAAATATTCCAAACTATCAAATTTTTATTGGGAAGAGGCAACCAACACTTTAGTTTACATCATAAATAGGTGTCAAATCAGAGCAAATAGTGATAAGACTCCTTATGAGTTATGGAAAAATAGAGCAGCTAATGTCAAATATTTTAGAGTGTTCAAGAGTAGGTGCTTCATCAAAAGAGATGAAGATAATCTTAAAAAATTTGATTCAAGGTTTGATGAGGGAATATTCTTAGGTTGCTCCTCTATCAATATTTCCTATAGGTATTTCAACAAGAGACTTCACAAGGTTGTTGAAAGTTTAAATGTTGGGGTAGACAAGGCTACTAGAGTCAATAAGCCAAAAATGTAGCTAAGTGACTCAATTCATAATTCTATTGCAAATAATGATGAGTTATATTTTCAAATAATTTAGAGAAATCATATAATTTCTCAAATTATTGGAAATGTTGGTGTAAGGTTATAGACTAGAAGGATAATGTTGATAAATTAGAATCAACAATACTCAGCTATTATTTCCATGATTGAACCCAAAACATTCATTAGATCTAGTAAAGATGAAAGTTGGAATGATGCAATGAATGAATAAATTGATCAAATAGAAAGGAATGAAACATGGGACTTAGTTCCTCGACTAAAAGATAAAAATGTGATAGGTACCAAGTGGGCTTTCAAAAATAAGATGAATGAGAAAGGATAAGTCGCAAGGAACAAGTATAGATTAGTGTGTAAAGGATATGCCAAAGTTGAAGGAATATATTTTAATGAGACTTTTGCTCCTATAATAATAATGGAAGTAATTAGAATCTTCTTGGAATATTCAAGCTTAAAGGGTTTTAATGTATATCAAATGGATGTGAAATCTAAATTATTAAATGTTAACTTAGAAGAATAAGTCTAAATTGAGTTACCTTAAGGATACTTCATGTTAATTAATCAAGACTTTGTCTGTAAACTAAAAAAGGCTTTGTATGGTCTTAAACAATCTCCTGGAGCTTAGTATGACAAGCTATATAAGTATCTTTTGAGTCAAGGTTTTAAAAATGGGGTAGTTGATAGTAATTTGTTCATTAAGATAGAAGGCAATCATCAATTGATAGTTGTTATATATGTTGATGACATAGTTTTTGGATTTGACAATGATAAAAAAAAGTAGAGAATTTGTAGATACTATGAAGACTGAGTTTGAAATGTCAATGTTGCGAGAACTATCTTTCTCCTTAGGATTATAGATTAATCAAATTGATGCATGGATATTCATTTCACAAGCTAAATACATTAAGGATATGATGAGGAATTTTTACAAGATGGATTATAAGCCAAAGGGTACTCCAATGATCATAGGGTGCAAGTTAGGTAAATTGGATGACTCACCAAAAGTTTATCAATCTTTGTATAGATCCATAATTGGAATTTTTTTGTACTCTACTTCTTTTAGGCCTGATATCATACAAGCAGTGGGTCTTGTAGGAAGGTTTCAAGATAACCCAAGAAAATATCACTTAAAAGCAATAAAAAAGATCTTGAGATATCTCAAAGGCACCATAGAGTATGGTTTATGGTATCCCAAGAGTAAAGAATAATTTTTGAAATCTTATACTGATGCAGATTGGGCATGTTGTGTGGATGATAGGAGAAGTACCAGTGATGGGGTATTCTTTATGTGGGAATTCTTGGTGTCTTGGCTAAGAAAGAAGCAAGCCTCAATGTTTATATCAATTACAAAATATGAATATATAATAGTTTATTCTTGTTTGATACATCAATTGGCACTTATTTCCATGTAAAAATTGTTTACTTTAGATTCTTTAGTCAAATCACACAATTTCCCAAAACACTCAAGGAAATGAAACTAAATTTGACCTTTTAATACATATTTGTATCAAACCTTGAAGTGCTCAATTTTATATTAATATTTCATATTTAATTATTCATTCAATAATGATTAATAAACAAAATTAATCAAAATGTGAAAAAAGAATGCACAAATAAAATCAACTCATGACAATCACTTGATAATGGATTTGACAATGCCTACATCTCTAAGTTCAATTATATTATGAATTGATCCATTTCCTTGAAAAGTGAGTACACAACCAATCCTCACAATTATCAAATAGATATTATAAGACTACATACAAATCAGCAATAGACCTTCAAAAAGTCTTAGAACCCATAAATAGACCATCCACCTTACTATCATCAAGGCAATATGGTGTGGATTTTCTACCAAAAATATTTAAAAAAAACTTATAAAATGGCCTTAAAAAATCAAAAATATGATCTTCAACATACTATTTAAATCATCTTGGAGTCTAAGATATTTCCCTAGTTTAGATCGAGAGTTTAAAATGCATCTAAGTGCTTCAAAAAGGGTGATATGTGCAAACTGGTCTATTATGGCCTATATATAGTATGTAGCTATAATGAATTTAGATAAAATTTCACCCATTTATATTTTTTATAAGCCATGTGGTATAGTGTTGGGGCACCATATTATTTTACATGAGGGCAAAGGTTCAAATCTCCCACTTCATGATTCAAAAAAAAATTATCTTCAAATGCAAGTTCAAGCACTTTAAATAGTGCTTAATCCCATGGATGCAACATGGGATCATTATAATTTTACCTAAAATGATAAGGGTTAGAATATGTAGGTAGTGTATTGTGGCAAAATCAAATCTATTTAGTTCCACATTTGCCATGGGCTTCCATCGTGAGTCTTTAAATAGACTCTCACCTACTTTTGAGCTTGTTCTTTAGATCATTTTGGATACTTCCCCATCCACATGAATTTGAAACTCTATCTAGGGAATTTTTGATAAGCTTGGGATTCATGGTAGTTTAGTAGCTAGTGAATTTGACACATCATGCTCCGTGCTAAGCTTAGGATTTAGCTTCCTTGATCCAATGTGCCAAACCTAACACATTGATGTGGTTTTGACCCAGCTTGAGCAATGAGCTATGTTTGGAATTGGACATTGGGATCAACCCAACTTAGCAACCATAATCCACTTATGACTCAACATTTCATTGAACCTAGGATTTGAGGTGTTTCATAGACTTGTCTATGTTAAATATAATCCTAGATTGTGTCATGCACAATTTGACCCAGTAAGGTTAAAATATAGAACCAAAATCATGTTCTATGGAATTATATCCCACTTAGGCTCAATTCAGCACATTCAATTCAAGTTGGCATCTAAGTTAATTGGGTTATCTTATCCAACTTAGATCTTCATCCTAACTCAGGTCTCTACTTCTCAACTCAGGCTTGACACTCCAACTCGGGTCAGCATCCCAACTTAGGCTCAAGTTGACATTGAGCAGTAAATAAAATTTTTGACTATGGAGAAATGAAGTGGTGGTAATCCACATGGTATCTTGAGGACCCACCATATGGACCATTTTAAATTTGACACTTATTGATATCCAATTGGATGTTTCATAGCTCTATTAGTGGTAGGGTCCCTTTATGAGACAAAAGCAGACTGCATCGGATATGGTCCCTATAGCCAACCTATTTTTTTATGACATTTACATACACCTAACAAACACAAAGTATATAGACCAATATTTTTTCTTACAAAAACTTATTACCACATGTCACAACACAATTGGTTTATTTGATGAGCTAGGATTACACCACATCACCTTGTGTTACCTTTTGCCTTATTGATCTATAACTTCAATGCATGATATCTTATGCATACAAGCTCAAAATTGACTAAATCAAATTGTGTTAGAAAGATATTAATTATTTTTGCATTATTCTAATGATTAGTCTACAATTTGATAGCATCTATCTTATAGTGTATTTGGATCCTCTTAGATCAATCCTCCCTACTAAGAGGGCTTTTGGTGCACCAAAAGTTGGTACCCAACTTGATCCTCTAAAATGTTAGTTGGTTTTAAAGAATTTTAATGGGTCTTTATTGATCTTTTCAAGTTCCACAACTATGATTACAATGCTTATAACTACTAATTGATCACACCTTTCACAAATCCTTTACAACTATATACCTATCAATTGCCTTTACATAAAACTGGGATGTGTTGACTTCCTCTACTGCATGACTTCATAAGAACCTTTACAAAAATAAGTCTAGTGATCTCTTCCACTGTATGGCTATTATCTCCTCCATCAATGTCCCCTTTTGATGCATAACCTTAATGGCCTTTACATAAAAGTACATGTGGACCAAGTGCTTCCTAGGTTTGCTAAGCTATTCTTTATAGAATAATTCTTAAAGAAATAAGCATAACCTAATCTGCATATACTATTGTTAATGGAAAATGTCTACCAAAATGTGAGAAGACAACTTGAGTATGATAAACCTACTACTCAATTCTTCTCTACAGGTGACTTCCACAACAAAACAAATTACAATTTTTAGAATGTATGTATATATAGATACAAATAGTGCCCCTTGGGTCTTTTAACAACTATGCATGATGTATGTCATAATATTTCCTATATGAGTCTTATTCATACATCCTAACTAACACATTATTTATGCTATATTTATAATTATATATAAATGGATAAACTAAAATACACCTAATATTCCTTATTAGCTATAAAATCCTAGTGTGGGCCTAGCTCCTTTAGTAGTCACTCTATGGAGCATCATGTGGCTTTCCTTTAGGCTCCTAATGGTCACCTAGTACATACAAGTCTGATGTCTGACTAGAATCATCATGATTGGGTCTAGAGACCTATCCATATCAAAATGCATGATCCAAGTTTGATCCAAGTAAAGCTCTATACCATCATCTCTAAAGGATGATTGTTGAGTGAAGAGATATAAATTTCCTAGAACCTTCTCATCCATCTCCAATGGGATGATATTGAGAGTCACTATATCTGAGAACTATCTCCCAATTATAAATTGTAAGGTACAATAACATGTTACCATACCTCAAATAATATCATTCTGTGTTCAAAATATTTTAGCATGTGTTAGTGGTAATGTTAGTATGCCCAATCAATGTACTACATCAATGAACACATAACCTATTCTGATGTCTCCATCAAAAATAATTCTAATGACACATACCTCTCACATGACTAGAATATTTTGTTTTAAAGCTTCTTGTGGATCATAAGATAATATCTGGTGGTGTAGATGGTATTCTCTATTAAACTAGGGATTTAAAATGTTGACTGGTACTTAAGATAGAAAGAGTCTTTCCTATACCTACATTCCTTTGTTGGAACCACTATGGTGCATGATCAGGATGTCACAACTATAAATGTTATTAAACATGTCTACATCTCAATCAATGACTATAGATTGGACTAGTTGAAGTATTAGGATCATGTTGATGATGTTTCTTCTATCATGATTCTTCTACTAGCTGATCGGAAATAAAATTAACTTTCTACTAAATTTTGATGATCCATTGATCCTATGTGTGTTGATGACTCACATTTACCACCATCATATTTAGTTCTACCATCCATTATGTTTACTCTCTTTGGCATGACACAATAATTTGTATCATCATGTGCAATATCAAAATCATCATGGGAAACTACATCCATAGGTATAAATACATGGCTTCAAGTAGGTCCCAGATAGTTACACACACTATGAAAAAGCTATGAATGATAGGTAAGAACCACTATGATACCAAAATAATCCATAAACTAACACTTATTTCCATGCAGAAATTGTTTACTTTGGATTCTTTAGTCAATTCACATAATTTCCCAAAACACTCAAGGAAATGAAACTAAATTTGACATTTTAATACATATTTATCTCAAACCCAAAAGTTTTCAAATTTACATTAATATTTCATATTTAATTTTGAATTTAATAATTATTAATAAAAAAATTAATCAAAATGCAAAAAAATAATGCACAAATAAAAACAATTCATGATAAGTACTTGATAACAGAGTTCAACAATGCCTACATCTCTAGGTTCACTTATAGTATAAATTGATCTATTATTTGAAAAGTGAGTACATGACCAATCCTCACAATTTTCAAATGGATACTCAAAGACTACATACAAATTAGTAATAGTCCTTCATAAAGTCCCACAACCCATGGATAAACCTACTACCTTACTGTCATTAATGCAATCTAGTAATCCTATGGATTTTTTTCCAAACTTCTTAAAAATAGACTTATAAAATGGCCTTAAAAAATATAAAATAGGTTCTTCAACATACCATTGAAATCATCTTGGAGTCTAGGACATTTCCCTAGTTTACACTAAGAGCTAAAAATACCTCTAAATGCTTCAAAAAGGGTGATATGTGCAAATTGGTCTATTATGGCCTATACACAGTCTACAACTATAATGCATTTATATAAATTTTCACCCCTTTCATATTTTTTATGAACCACATGGTATATTAGTGGGGCACCTCATTATTTTGCACAAGGGTAGAGGTTTGAATCTCCCACTCTATGCTTCAGAAAAATCTTGTATTCAAATGCAAGTTCAAACACTTTATATAGTGCTTAATCCCACAGATGCAATGGTGGGATCATTATCATTTTACCCAAAATGATAAGGGTTTAAATCCATAGGTAGTGGATTGTGGCTAATGAAAATTTATTTAGTCCCACATTTTCCATGGGCTTTTATTGTGAGTCTTTAAATAGACTCTCACCTACCTTAGAGCTTGGTCTTTAGATCATTTTAGATGCTTCCCCATCCAGATGCATTCAAAACTCTATTCGGGGAATTTTTGATAAGCTTAGTATTCATGGTAGTTTAGTGGGTAGTGGGTTTGACCCATCATGCTCTATGATAAGCTTAGGATGTGGATTCCTTAATCTAATATCCAATGAGCTATATTGGAAATTAGATGTTAGGATCAACCCAACTCAACAACCATGATCCTCTTATGACTCAACATTGCATTGAACCTAGGATTTGTTGTGTTTCATGGACCCATCTATTTTAAATATAATCCCAAACCATGTCATGCAAAATTTTACCCATTTAGGTTAAAATATAAAGCCCAAATCATGTTCCATGGCATTGTATCCTGCTCAGGCTCAATTCAGCCCATTTAGGTCAAGTTGGCATCTGAGGTGAAATGGGATCTCCAACCCAACTTGGGTCTTTACCCTAACTTTGGTCTCTGATTCTCAACTTGGGATCAACACTCCAACTCAGGTTAGCATCCCAACTCGAGCTCGAGTTGACATTAAGAAGTAAATAAAATTTTTGACTATGGAGAAATGAAGTGGTAGTAAGCCACATGGTGGCTTGAAGACCCACCATATAGACCATTCAAAATTCAACACTTTTTGACGTCCAACTAGATGTTCCATAGCTCTATCAATGACAAGGTCCTTTTCTAAGATAAAAGTAGACTCTATCAGCTATGGTCCCTATAGCTGACCTCTTTTTTATGCCATATACATATGCCTGATAAAGATGAAGTATAGAGACCAATATTTTTTCTCATACAAACTCATTACCATCTATCACAACACAATTGGTTCATTTGGTGAACTAGGATTATGCCACATCACCCTATGTCACTTTTTTCCTTATTGATTTATAACTTCAATACATGATATATTATGTATATGGGCTCAAAATTAACCCTTTGAAATTATTTCAAAAAGATCTTGATGAGTTCTATGTCATGCCAACAATAAATTTTCACTTTGACAATTTCTATCTCAGAGTGTATGTGGATCCTCCTAGATTATTGTTACACATAAGTCATGTGCATAAAATAAACTTTGGAAGATTATAAGGTAAGATAAAAAAAGACCTTGTCCTATCTATTGTGATAACACTATTATAATTACTATCTCAAAGAATATTATTATGCACTCAAAAACTAAGCACATTCCTATTAGATATCATTTCTTGAGAGAACAAGTGAATAATCAAAGTGTTAAGCTGGAGTATGTGCTTACAAAAGAGTATCTTGTAGATATTATGACCAAACCATTATCAAAAGATACATTTGAGTATCTCAGATAAATATTGGGTGCCATTTTTTTCTCTATGAATAAATAGAAGGTGTTTGGTTAAGGAGGAGCAATAAGTTCATGAGCTTGATTCAGAGGTTTGTAAAGAAGATATAGTGTAGATTCAGAGTTGGTGGTCATGAAAGTGTATTAAAATAGAAGGCCAGTAAGTCTAAATGATGGTTCTTCATGGTGTGTGAAGATATGAATATTATCAAGAGGTGAAATGGATTAGATATCTTAGGGGGAGTCCTTATATGTTTCTTGGTGAGTTCCATTAGATGTCATTATTTTTTGTGTTTTTTCTTCATTGGTTGCAGTGTGTGGTTGAAGAAGAGTATTAGCATATGGAAAGAGCAAGTTATCAAGGAAAAAAGAGGTAGGCTCAAAGTAAGGGGATTTTTTTATAATATTTCTAAGATTTTCCTCTCTTGTTTGTGGTGTTTTCATGTCCTCAAGATCAGATTGGCCCACTTTGTCCTTATGTCAAAGGGGAAGTAAAGTTCCTATTATGAGAGTACTTGAAGAGAGAGGAGGTGAGTTGAATGATGTTTTTTGACATCAATGACAATGGGGGATATTAATTTTAATTTTATAATGATGTCATGGTTATTTTATAGATGTTTCCTAGTGAGTGGATGAAGTGGTTTGATAACAAAAGTGACAATGACAAAGTGTGCAATGTGATTGTCCTAGTGTGTTTGAAGGAGGCTTGGTTGATCTTCAGTTTTGGCATGGTTGTATATGTTTAGGGATGAGTATGGAGTTTTAATAATTTGAAATGGGTCTTATAAATGGTTAATGATGATTTAATATCTTGTGTACATGAGTGAAATTCATTTGGTAGTCCATAGTTTTCATGTAGATAGTTTGGGTCTAGTGGCAAAAAATCTAAATAGGTTGTTTGTTGACATCACCATTGCTACATATGGATGAGTTAGGGGGAGTTTTTCATATGTTTATGATCAAATTAGTCCTTAGTTGATATGCACTAAATCTTAGGTAATGCACCTAAATGCAGTAAAAGATATACAAGTGAAAATTCTGGCTCCCAAGCAATTTGACATTATTTTCCCATACATAGCCAAATTTACATGTGATAGAAAAGTTGTGTAGGCATTTTGATGATGTCATATCTATCACACATGAAGGTGTTAGGATAATTTGATCATATGGGTTTGTTTATTTTTTTTCCTAGTTCTTATATGCCAAATTTAAATTCATATGATGTAGTGTGACAAAAGATATACATGTGCAAAGTTGGGCTCCTAGGGATTTTGATAGTGTTTTCTATGTTCAAATAGAGCTAGAGTATGATGTAGCATGGAAAAAGATATTCATGTGCAAATCTGGGCTCCTAGGGAATTTGATAGTGTTTTTTATGTTAAAATAGAGCTAGAGTAAGCAGTTTGTTGCTAGAATATCTCATACATGTGAAATTTTTAGAATAATATGATCATATGGGTCTATTCAATTTTGAGCCTAGTTATTTTTTGCTAATTTTAAAGTTAAGTGATAAAGCATGAAAAAATATATGCATGTTCAAAGTTGGCCTTCTAGATAAATTTTTAACATAGTTGGCTCTATGGAGAAAAATCTGAGTGAGCATTTTAATATTATTATATCTCACACATGTGAGGGTTCTAGGAGAAGTTTGTCACATGGTTGGATTCTCTTATATGAAGAGATCATATGGTCCAAATTTGAGAATATGTGAGTGAGTGAGGTAAAGTTATTGAGGTTAAAATCTAGCTTCTTAGATAGATTGAAATTGTTCCCATAGTCAATTTTGAATAAGTTAAAGTTTGAACATCATTGACAAAGCATGTTACTCCAAGATGTCAAGAAGCAGCGAGATGGTGACCAATATTCAAATGTTTAATACTATGTAGAGTTAAAGGTTGAGATTCTTCCAAGGATCAATGGTTTATGGGTGATCATAAAAATTTTATCTAATGGTGTGTATTGAGTGAGATGGTAAGAAGTGCATCATGATTAACTATTAAAGTGTTTAGAGGGCATGTGAGGGTGCCAAGTGTCATGATCATGGGGTTATAAGCAAGATCAAATGATGAGAACTATAATATAAATACCTAAATAATTTATATAAATTAGTGTACTTGTTGAGTCAATGTTTATAGATTGCATGAGATGAGGTCAACTGTTAGATGTTTAACTATGACCGTTTAAATTTGAATATTTGAATTTAATAAAAGGAAAAACTAGTCTATGGTTTTTGGACCATATCTTTTTATCAAGGATAAATTTTCTCATGGTGTAAAAAGTAAAGTGGTATAAGAATCCAAGGTACATATATAAATTTATATTTGAATATCTAGAAGTGTGTAAAGACAAAGATATTGATCTCCAAAGTTGACTATGTGTTTATGCATGTTCTTCAATTAACTTGCGAAGGGTAATTGAGCTCATTTTTATATTTTTTCGATATCTATTGTTGAATTAGTTATTGGGAAGTGTTTTAGAATCCATAATGATGTTTCTTGTGTATTATGAAGGTTTTATCAATCATATCTAATATGAAAAAAGTTTTTGAAGTTGATTGTGTTTTCATTCATAATGATTGTGTGTATAGAGAAGTGTTTGAGATATTTATCCTTAAGCTAAAGGGTACTATGATGGTTATTGGAATTTAAGGAGGACCTATAGATCATGTGTAATGGGTCCATGTAATTGGTAAGTGTTACTATGTTTTAGTTTGCTTGAATAAGTGTCAAAGAGATGAATGGGTCTCCATAGGACCTAAAAGTAACTTAATCCTATTTGAAAGTGGATTATGCTTAAGTGTGACCTATGTAATATGACTTAAGGGTGAAGGTATGTATTTTGGGTGACCAAAATGTTGACAATTATTTATATATATATAGTGATATCAAAGATAATGATTTCTAGATTTTGAGAAGAATATATATATATATATATATATATATATATATATATATATATATATATATATATATATATATATATATATATATATATATATATATATATATATATATATATATATATATATATATAGTGATATCAAATATAATGATTTCTAGATTTTGAGAAGACTTATGAGTGAGACTTGTGCAAGGTGTTTGCAATACTTATGGAGTGAAGGAGAGGTAGAGTGCCCAATTGATGAGTTAATGAGTAAATTAGATTTAGGATTATGTGTATGACTTTTAGGTCATGTTTCTAATGTCCAAATAGTGCTATTTTATTATGAAGATATGCAAGGAGGTTCGAGTGTGCATATGAGGATAGTTAGAGTGAAGAAGGAGAAATATTGTGGCATACCTATGTGAGAGGCTTGTTGAGATAGAGAGAGTTTTTGCAGGGTTTAGATAAATAGAAATACATCATAAAGTTTTGAAGACATTGGTACTAAGGTGAAAGTGTTTAAAGGAGGTTCTAAATGAGTTGGTCTTCCTTAGGGGTGGTTACTCATGAAACAAGTGTTTCACCAAATCCTTTGGTCAAAAGGATATGATCAAGGTTTGTTTGTCTAAAAGAGTTTATCAATATCTTGTTTGTGATTTATTATAGTATAATAGTCCATTTGTTGTAGGCTTGAGAGTGGTTTTTATTCCCTGTGAGGGTTTCCCATAGGAACTATGTGTTATGTGTTTGATCTTGTGTATAGACTGAATGAATGAGCTCTCTTTTTAATGTTTCTTGATCAAGTTGAAGTATGATGATTGTTTAATAGTTTGAAAGGGCTGAGATTGTAATTGAAATATCTGGGCTTACTAATTCACACCCCCCCCTATAAGTGATTTTACTTCTAAATAAGCTAAAGGGATGATTTTTCCAAAGGGGATCATAAGAATAAAACCTGACCAAGCTCCTTGAAGAAATTTAATGCCATCAAAGTGAAGGGTCATAGTGTCCTCATGTAAATTGACATTGATTTTAGGAAGTTATTCAATAACTACTTTTGGTTTAGTATTATTGGTAAGGATAGTATATTTATCAAGATTACTTGCTTCAAGATTAGTATTGAAGTTATGGAAGTAATATTTAAGGGATATGGCCTAGTTGATACCTTCAATATAGAGAATATTGTCATTGGGAAGACTATCATGAAGGTGGTTGATAGTGGGCACAAGAGCTCCAATAAGTTTATTAGATATGATTCACCCTTTGATATCTTTTGAGTAATAATTTAGAGATCAAATTACATGAGAATGATCATCCATTTACCAATTTTGTCTCAATAAAGAAAGGCTTTTGAGAAGAAGTGATGAAGGGGATCAATATGGATGATGACATAAGTGGTATAATAAATAATATAAAGTTGAATTTTTTTAGCTACAAAATATAGGGCAAGGCAATAACATTTAACTTTTGTGTAAAATCTTTCATAATCAATGTGTCCTCTACTAATATAGTAGATGCCATATTCTCTTCCATTGTCATCTTATTGGGAAATCATTTCCCCAACTGATATGGGTGTGGAATAAGTGTATAATATCAAAGGTCAATCATTTAAAGGGGATGAAGAGTAGGTGGGTGAAAAAATGATTATTTCATATTATCAAATGCTTTTTGATAGGGATTTACTCATTCCAAAGCATTACCTTTATTACTAAGATAATTGACAAAGTGGATACATTAAGCCATTTTGGGGATGAATCATCTAATTACCCCATATTTACCAAGATAAGTGTGAATGTTTGGAATGGGTCTAGGGATGGGTATGTTGATGATAGCATTAATCTTGGTAAGGTCAACATCAATTCCATAGAGAGAAACTAAGAATCCTAATATTTTTCTATATGTGTCACTAAAGATACATTTGTAAGGATTTAGTTTAACTTTGTATTTAATAAGGTGGTCAAAGATGATGGAAAGATATGAAATATGAGTATTGTGACATTTAATCAATGAGGTCATCCACATAGGTTTATATAATTTTATGGATAAAATCATGAAAATATGAGTCATTTCCCATTGATAAGTAGCTTCGACATTTTTGAGTGTGAAGGGAATTTTAGCATAGAAATATGTACCCCATTCTATGGTGAAAGTGGTCTTATATTGATGTTTAGGGGCAATGTGAATTTGATTATAACCTGATAAACCATCGATAAGAGACAACATTTCATACCCAACTATGAAATTAATAATATAATCTATTGAAGATAAAGGGAAATTATCTCTAGGACAATCAAGACTAAGATTATGGAAATCAATGCAAATGTGAATGACCATAGTGACTTTTTTATAAATAAGGACTATGTTAGAAACCCATTTAGAGTAGTCCATAGGTTTGATAAAATTATCATCAATAATTTTGATAATTTCTTTGTGACATAATGTTAAACCTCATGTGGAAATTTCCATTGATTTTGGTGCACTAGTTTGACATTAAGATAAGTGATGATATTGTGAACCACAATACTAGGGTCAATACCAGACATGTACCCATAGGAAAATGCAAATATATCATGATATTTATTAAAAAATAAGCTAAAGTTATCATGTTCAATGGGTGTGAGTTCACCATAAACTATAATGGGTAGAGGGCATGATGGAGTACCATATTCAATGTGAGTAATTTCTTCAACAAGCATATCATTACCATCTTAGAAGTGGTATGGTGAATTAGATAAGTAATAAATTATATTAGCTTTAGGTTCAATTATAGAGACAAAGTGGTTGAAACAAGGGGATTTGTTTTTGAATTTCTTGAGTTTATGATGTTACAAAGGAAGTTGAGGTTCTTGGGCATGAAGTAGTTTAAGGATAGATTCATCACTAGGTAAAGTTGGAAGAGAACAATAATACTCAATGTCTAATTTGAGATCGAGAATTTGATTACCATGGATATCATATTCAAAATGTATCTGATGAATGTCTATTGCCTTGGCATATAATGTAATCTTAGGAGTCAAAGGAGTAATTTGATTGGATAAGATTAGTGTGTCATTAGTTTCCTTAATGGAGAAAAAATTAGATGCAATGTTAGGATATATAGGTGGTAGATAATATGAAATAATCTATAGAGGTTTGGAAGGTATGATTTGTTTGAACACCCAAGGAGTATCATGAAGTGGAGTATTAGCAATAGGTACATGATCTTCAAGAGATAATTCAAAATATATGGAAATGGTGTGAACATCCCAATTGAAAGCATGTATTTGAGATAAGGTTTTTTGATAATGTTTAACATCCAAGTCTTAAGATTGATCTTGGGCCATGATGTAGTTATAATAATAGGTTGGAGAAATTTTACATGCTTGAGATTCAGGGGGAGTTTTATAAGGTGAAATTATAAGGTTACTAAACTTTCATGAAAACATGATTAGAGGGTCTTAGAATAATTTGGACACACCAAAATAATTACATATAAAGGCATATTCTAGGTAGGAAGGTTATTGAGAATTAGATGGAGGGGGGAAATTAGTGATCTCATCAATGAGAGGATTATTGTGATCATAGGGTAATAAAGGAGGAAGCCACTCTAATATATATGGAGGTAGCTTAGTAGTGTTATAAACTATTGTAAGTCATTAAGTTCATCATCATCTCAATCAACAAGAGTGACCTGTAAGTTTGGATTGATATTTATTAATTAAGGTAAGGGCTTACTATTGATGGTAGGAATGTGATATTGAGATTTTGGATTAGGAAGTTGAATACTCCAAGGGTTGGGATCGACCTCATACTTATATTGTTTTCCATTATGTATAATTTGATGCATTTGATACTGTAAGAGGTGATGGTCCTCATTCTATGAGTTCAAGGGTGACTGAGGAGTATGTTATAAGATAAACAAAAATTAATGACCATAATTTTAGTTTGAATAGTCTTGGTTCTGATTGTTACGGGAAGCTAAATGCAACCAAGTGGATTTTTATTAGTTGTATCAAATCCATGATAGTTAAGGTAGGTTTGATTGAGATCATCCTTATTATAGCCAAGTTATTAGATGAGCCACAAAGATGTCACATTAATACCAAACCCTTAATCAACTAAAACTTTATGAATAAGGGTAGTATTAATGTCTATTTTAATGAATAGTGGTGGATCATCAATACAAAAAAGGATCTCATCATTAATCATGTCCTCTTCAATAAATTCAATAGAAGGCTTGGAAGAAGGACAAATAGATTCAATGGTATGCACATTGGTAGGTTGAGGCTCAATAGGGGGTGGTTATTCATCTATATAATATGGATCTTAAATTTCTTTTAATTGTTGTATGAGGAACTTTCAATGATAAGGGGAAGTTTGAAATAGCTACATAAGTGGAATCATACAAGGCATAATGTTAATTTCTTTAAGAAAGCTTCAATGGGATTCAAAAGAAGAACTAGTGTGAGGTTTATAAGGTAAGGTATATTTTGAAGGAATGGAAGTTATTGGGGGTTTAGATGAAGGAGGTGGTTCCTCAAGGGCTTCCAAAGCTAAATTAATGGTTTTAGTATCTTTGAGAAGTTGTTCCTCTTAATATAGTTTCTTAGGTTTTGTGATAAGATCTTTGTTAGTTAGTTTGCAATGATAATTAACCTTAGCTACATTAACATATTGAGAATTTTTTTAATATTGGTCATAATCGACATCAATAGCATAAACATCCTTGGTTATTTTTTGATGATTGAATGTGGAAAAAGAATGTTGCTTTTTAGAAGAAGAAGCTTTAGAAACTTGTCATTTTTGATAATTAGTGTTGTACTCTTGATGATGAATTTGGATCATGGATTCATGATTGAAAGAATCACCAAGCATGTAGGAGACCAAAAATTTACTAAGCTTGTGATAAGTGTAATGGGAATGATCCATGTTGGAATGGAACCAATATAATTGATTAGGGTCATACCATTTGTATGTGTGTGTATAAACACAATCCAAATTTTATTAAAGAATCGTTCATCAAACCTAAAATCTAAATAGATATATACATATTCAAACATATATATTGTTCAAAGTTTCTAACCTTATTCTAAATACCTAGAATGAATATATTAAAATTGATTCAAACCTATTGGATTCAAACCAACATACAAATACCCAATAATAATAACATTCCAAAAATATATAGAGTTTTTCATAATGGGAGAGGAGTTTAGGACAAAATAACATACAAGTCTAAAACAACCATGGCCAACTATATGGCTCTATCCCAACCTCTCTAGGTTACCCTACTTTGAATGTGGGGTTCTATGGACCTTCAATAGTGATCCACATACAACCAATTATTTCTAAGATTCTAACAATAAACCTAGTAACCAAACACATTCATAAGAACCCATTCAATATTTCACATAGTAATTTAATTACAAAACCAACATGATAAATTTATGAATGTTAATTAAGACAAATAAAATACTCCTTAAAATTGTTCACACTTTCTCCTACTATATATTACTCTCTTTATTCCATGAGCCATCCCATTCATATCCCCCATTCTCCTCTTTTTATTATTTTTCCATCCCCTTACTCCCCTTCCACTTCACCATTATTGGTAGATTAAAATTGCTCAAAAATATGCATGCCCAAATAGCTCAACCAACTCAAATTCCACCACCATGAAACAAGTGAACCCCATGATTTTGTCCCAAATTATGCTTAACCGAAGTCAATAGATGATTAGTAACCCTAATCATCTTGAGGCTTCTATAAAATCACTTTAAAAAAATCATTTTATATTCTTTATAAAATCTGCATGACAATGAATTAAATAATACATCATCAACCAGCTAAACCATAAGTCACATAATCCTCATGTTTTATTCCATGAAAATATTATCAACTAGTTTATAACTAATGTATTCATGAGCAATGACAATTAACCAAACAAAATAATGACTATATCATATGGCAATTCAACTAGGTATTACAAGACTATAGTTTTACATTAAATGCTATCCACAAAAATACATAACAATTACAATGATTTCCTAAAATCATTAATTAATTAATTAAAATCAATATACTCATTTATCTATTATATATTATGAGTATTAATGCTTTATTAAAATAGATAATTAGATACAATATCATTTTAAAACAATGTTTTTTATCTTTCGACATTATAAAATTATAATATTATAATAATAATAATATTTAATTATTATTATTATTATTATTATTATCTAAATATTATACATCCATACTTAATAAGATAGTGAGATAAGTAAACATAAACAATTTGACTCATTTAGCTAAACAAATAGTCAAACAAGATGAGCTAGGTAAGATCACTAGATTATCAAAATCACTCATATAATCAACATTATCATCATTAGTAATTAAAATTATACCAAAAATCATATTAACTATCACCTAAATGAAAATTACACAAAACATGTTATGCTATCTATATCAAACAATTAATTATGAAACATGATATATTAAGTGGTGTGTGCAAGGGTTTATATATTAATTCTCTATTTTACCCCAATGAATTCATCTAAACCACCCTCTCTAATGTTGCTCTCCCTCTACCATACTTTGAGGGAATAATTTTTCCTACATCCACCTCATAATAATGAAGGTAGTTAGCCTGAAACATCATTATATCCATAAAAAATATGGTATAATAATCAAACATGATCACAATATATTGAATGTAAAAGTAATAATAACTCATATAAAATTAATAATGCAAATTAAGAAATAAAAACTATCCCATAATCATCATATGTCATCAAGATTAATCAATTAATAAACCATAATAATCCACATATCAAATAGGTTATTTAGCTTAGAGAGAAATTAGGATGTGATAATAAGAAATATGCACCATCAAACTAAAAATTCTTGGCATGCTCTCTATGTCTCCCAGCTCAACCACCAAATTAATAGACTTCTCCATTATTTTCTCTAACTCATAGTCAAACCCTCTCCATGCTAAGTTTTTCATGATTCAAATTACCAAGCCATAAAAACCAAATGATGATTTTATAAATTAGGGATAACTTAATAAGTCAATAAACATAATTATTATGTTTTAACAATAGTTTGAATGTGTGTCCATTAACATTCAAACATCAAGCTAAATGTTAAATTTTTTTATAAAAATGAATGCCACATACCTAAGTAACCATTAGGTATTTAGAAACTAAATCATCCTAGGTACCTTAGGTTTATGTTAGGTTAAGTTCAATAAAAAAATTTGTTATATAATGAAAATGTAATTTAATTCATTGACATGCATATGTATATGAATGTTCTAATGATGTTTTTCATTAAATGCTTTAAAGTACCCACATGTAAAGGTTATGTAGTCATCCCAAAGAAAGGTTATTAAAACAAATATACCACTATAATATTTATATAATGAAAACACATCATAATGTAGAAAATAGTAATAATTGCAATGAAATTGATTAGCATCGAAACACGAATCTAAATCATATTAACACATCCAATAATGAATTAATAAAACATAATCAATATTAAACTAATCATGCATTTATTATCCTATGTGGTGTTTCTTGGGTTCATTATAGAACTTCAACACCTCCAACATTTCCATCTTTAGCATCCTCCCTGATGATACTCTCCCTCCTTATCCAATTGGAGAGTAGAATTTCTCCTACATCCACCTCACAAATACAATTGATAGTTAGCCCGTAACCATGATAACTAATAAAAATACTACTAAAGCACAAAAATAATAAATAAACATAATCCATATGTATATAAAACTCATATTGGATAAAAAATCAAGTAATGAGTCATATAAAATAATCATTATATATCTATCCATACATCAACATATTGAAAATAGTTTACTACAAAAGTAATTAAATAATACTTAACCCCATATTATTTATTTAATAAAAAAATATTTTTATTTAATAAATCATGATGTAATATAATATGATCTTTCAAAGTATTTATAGTCAAAATATAGTCATCATGCCTATAGGTGAGGGTTTTACAAGGGTTTATGAAGACTAAAAAGTGCATAAATTTAAAATTATTGATACAAATGCCATGAATTTTTTAATAATGTTTAATAGGATGTATATTAAATTTAAATTTTTTTTCCAAGGTTTACATGCACATGATCAGGAAGTTATTGGCAGAACTTAGACGTGCATATTTTAGAAACCTAGAAAAGTCTAATTTTAGCACACTAAAACCACTTTATCTTTTATAATAATGATCCAAATAACTTGAAATTTTATATGGAGGTAGAGTACATTTTTTTTATGTTTTAAATTTTATTTTAGTATTTTTTACCTATTTAAATAAATTTATATCAAAAACATAGTCTATAAGCATAATCCTTAGGCCTATAAACCCATGTTTTGTGTTTTCTTGTAATTTTAAGTTTGGATAAATATATAAGTGGATGTGTTGAGTTTTAATAAAATATTAATGAATGTGTGAATACATTTTAATAATTAATATTTTTTTATTTTTCCATTATAGTTCAAAAAAATAAACATGCTTATAAGAGAAGGCTACAAGCATGTAAGTCAAAGTTAGACTATTGAAGGATATAAGATATTAAAGACATCTTACATTAATATGTTTAAATACCATGAAATTATTATAATTTATATGAACAAAATAAATTATGGATAAAATTCTCCAACTAGTTCTAGTATGAAGTTTCTAAGAAAACCAACTTTCAAGGTCAAATCAAATGATGCCAATAATGAGATAAAAGTAAAGGTTAACGTGGTGTCACAATGTACTAATTTGTTTATCTTATTGGACTCATAAAGGATATATTATTCATGAGTATTATTAATTCCTCATAACATCCTACATAAATTAATTGATTCAAATCTAATAACACTCCCTCCTATAGAAGAGGTTGATATGAATATGGTACCATATAATAAATTGGATGTGAATGCATATTGTGACTATCATAGGTGCATGGGAAACTCTTTTAAAAAATTATTTAGCTTAAGACATATGATAAAAGATGTAATAAATTAAAATATTATTCAACATAATGATATTATAAAATATATGAATGATTTTGGGGCACAACCTGATGAGAAAACAAAGTTGAAAATATTTTATGATCCCTTTCCAAAACATGGTACAAAAGAAAAGATAATAATCATGAGGTGAATATGAGTTTTAATTAATAATAACATAATTTTGATGATCTCATTGGTACACTTTAGGATACACAAGTACATAAACCTACTATTACATTTGATGAAGATGATATTTTTATGATGATTATATTAATGCACCATTTTTGTGTGCACCTGCATTAAATCATAACCAATACATAGTCTCATGGTGGATAAGGGTTCAAGTGATTTTTTTTAAAAATATGACACTACTTACCAACTTTGAATACACACATAAGGACATAATTAGTATAAAAATAAAGTAAAATGATTTTATGGTAAGAGGAAAAACCCTCTTGGGAGCATTATGCTAACACTTATGGTAGGGAATGCAATAATGTCTATTTTATTCTTGGTTTTTATCAATATGGGGATATTTTACATGTTACTATGACATATTTAAATATATAATAATCATGTAGTACCATATTTGATACATTGATGTGTAAAGTATATATAAATTGGTTGAATTTTTACAATTTTAGTTATCCTATATAAGTATCCTATTCATCCAAATATGTTTCCTCAAACATGTTTACCACATCCTATTATAAAATCTAAAAAATTTCATTATACATAGGTAATTCAATGAAATAAAATTAATCTTCCTCAAAACCTAGTGTTTCAACATCCACTACACTAGAGGTCTATTGAGGTCACACAATAGACATTACTCAATAAGTCACATCTTAATTCGGTACTATAACACACTCCATGTGTTCCACAATGAACACTATCTGATACTTCTTGGGTATAGAATAATTCATATTTTACTATGGTTTATATATATATATATATAAGGTATAAAGATCCATATTGGATATGATGACTATGATGATACATTATAATAAATGACCACTTCTCATAATCAAATACAAATACTAACAAAGTTTTCATATATAAACATATGAGCTAAGTAGATCAAAAGTAAATTATAAAGAAAATAGAATGATCAGATCAACACATTACATAGTATTTTTAAATGTGAAAACCTCTAAGAGGTAAATAACCCATGAGTGATATTCAATTACTGATAAACCAATTATAACTCTGATACGAGTCACAACCACCCCCTATCTATATATAGAAGTTGATCGAGGGTATGGTATTTAATATATGGGTAGTCACCATCCATATAGAAATAATACAAGGGTATAATCCCACCATATATATTTTATCTATATCTAGGGCTTATCTCTCTTTATATTTAGACTATAATGGGTTAGATCATGGTCACTTATCCCAAAAATTCTTCCCACTTCCTCTTTAAAATTATATTCATAGACCAATATTTACAACATGCAAATACAAAAATCTATTCTTCACAAAATCCTATGAGAACAAGAAACCATCAATTATTCAGGATATGTTTTTACAATAAGGGTAAACCTTATTTATAATATTCACAAGGGAAATTAACCATTGTAACCAATGGTCCCTTATTTTCCTTGATAAACATTTAATTAATTTGATAACCATTAAAAAAATATAATATAATTATTTATTTTCATGAGGTTTTCACTTTGTGTTAATAAATAATAAATTGTTATTATTTATTAAGATATCAAGGTAAGTTAACAGTGGATAAAGATTTAGTCATTATATACTCTAACACTCCCCTTTAATGCTAAGTGGGGATAAATGTCATAGTCACCTTAGAAAATAATTATATTATCTACATAATTGAAGGATTTAAAAACCTTCGTCATGCCAAACACCACCTTTTAAAATAAAAGGGATTATAATACATAAACTCTCCAAAAGTAAATTTAGGCTAGTATGATCATGAGACTATATCTCATAGTTTATCATGATTAATCACTAAGCATATTTGGAGCATTTTATAACATAAGGACGTCCATTAAAAAGTATGATTTTAATGTATTGGGGTACAAAAGTAAAACTTAGACATGAATTTTACTTTAATTACATAATTTTCACATGAATTTTGCAATGTTTTTACAATGAGAATAAGTTTAGAGAAGGATAATAAACACATGTCCATTAGGAAGTGATATTTTCATGTAAACTCCTCAATTACAACTTTTAGAGGCCCAACGTTATACAAGATTGAAAAAACTTGGTAGCACCAAGTGATGTTGTGAAGATATATGACACTTGTTCATTTATAGGACATAATTACAGATTAATATAAACATCGAGGACTTTATCTCAAATAAAATGCACATGAACTTTAATGTTTTTATTTCTTTTGGGTTGTGCATCTACACAAAACTTAAACACATCAAAAAATAGGTTCACGATAACATAGTATGGTTAGGATCACAATAACCAACACATAAATATAAAATATGACATATGTTTATCTATGGTAAATCACATGTAAAACAATCAATTCATATTTTAGTCAAACAAGTTCACTATTTTTAATAAAAATTTGGTGAAAAAATATAAATTATTGTACACAATTCATTATTAGACATCTCCAATATTGGCAATATGACTATCCCCAACTGTCATGTGATGTGCATATAATAAATACTAACTATATGATACTAAGTTTAACCAAATATAAGATATACTATTAGTAATTACTGATTTTATAATTTGAGTATTATCACAATTTTTCAAGTTTAATATGCTTCAACAAAATTTTAAGTATAACCTCACATACATCAAATATGGATAGATTTTCTAATTTGAGTCTTATCACAATTTTTCAAGTTTAATATGCTTCAACAAAATTTTAAGGTATAACCTCACATACATCAAATATGGATAGTTTAAACATGATTTTCAATCATTCAATCAAATATAAATGATATTAAAACAAATATTTTTAGATATATGAATAGAATGCTTAGTAAAGTAAATGATGAATTCAATTAATACAAACTCCATTTACACCTTGTATTTCATAATATATATTATTATCAAATGAACAATAGAATTATGTTAGAATGAATTTTTATAAATAATAAAATGAAAGCATTTTAAAAATTGAAACATAAAGGTTTCAAAATGATTGAGCATGATATTCTTACCAAATTAAATAATTAAACTAGATTATCTTATCAAATTAAGCACAATGCTTATGCATATAATTAATTTAAATGCTAAGTCATATAAATTGAAAATATAATGTTAGTATATTTTATTCACTTTATTATAAAAAAATATTTATTATAGTACAATTTTAATTATAAATTAGCAAAAATCAAAATAAATAGTTCTACTAGCAAATGTATATATAGTTGAGATGCTATCAATCTAGTTAGTAACAATAAAACTATTATAGTGGCAATTTATATGCCATAAACATACATATACTTTTATGTATAAAAATTAAAATATTTAGTAGGGACTCTATTTATAATATGCATATATGTATTCATGACTTTGGCCCATAAGAACTTAACAACATTTACAAAATGCAACATTGTTCTAGCCATCTCAATAATGGTGTGGTTTTCCTTTTCAGCAATACCATTTTGATGAAGATAATATGGAGTTTTTAGTTCCATTTTAAAACCACAATTTTAAAAATGAATAAAAAATGTTACTAATGTATTCACCACCATTATTAGATCTTAATCTCTTAATATAAAAATTAGATGTATTTTCAATAAAAGATTTAAATTTATTGAATTTAGAAAACACTTTAAACTTTTTTGATGAAATATGACCAGATCATTCTATTATAATCACATATAAAAGTAACCACATATAAATAACCACTAAGATATATAAATTTAAGAGGTACTACAACACCACTATGAATTAATTCTAAAGGATGTGACAAATTCACATCATGGTTCTCGTGAAAAGGGTTAGTATGTTGCTTACTATGTAGGCAACCCTCACAAGTTTCATGATAATAAGGTATAGAATAAATTCCAACAAAAATATTTAGAGCATAAATATCATGTAAAATTTTAAAATTAACATGTCATAATATTTTATTCCATAATTAAGATTTATTCTTATTATGTGGTGAAAGAAAACATGCAGAAGGAGAGAAGATGTATAAACCATTATTTTGAACCTATTCAAAAATAAGAGACTCATATTGGTTTATAATTAACCATATAAATTTAAGTAATGTTACAATGAAATTATAACTAGTAAGTTGTAAATAAGATAATAAGTTCTTTTTAAGATTTGGTACATAGAAAACATCATTAGCAATAAAATTTGATTTTTTTTGTTTTCCTTGTTTAATTTATTTTAAAAAAATTATATCATAAGTAAATAATTTCATATATATCTCTAGAATTACATAATATATTAGATAAGTCATACGGTGTGATGCATCACTATCTAAAATCTATTCATTTTATTAGAATCAAACAAGGTAACTTACAAAGTAATAATGCCAGTTTTATGATCCTAGTTGTTATTCTAATTAGGGTTTTGATTATTATATTTTTTATATTAGATTTATTCCTTTCATTGTTTTTATAAGATTTATTATTAAGTCTATCCTTGTTTTTATAACAAGTTTCACTTCTATGACCAAAGTTATCACATAGATTATAATTTCCATTAAACTCAAGTTTATGATTCTTATTATTAGATTTCTTGTTCCTATTTTTGCCTTTAGTAGAATTAGGGTTAGGTTTATAGTACTTGTTATCAGAAATAGGGTTAAGAGAGAGAAGTTCCTGAGTTATATTTTATTTAAAATCAAAGTTAGACATAACTTGTTCTTCTTGAATCAAAATATATGACAAGGTAATGTGGTTTGGGATATCTTACTATGTTTGGTACTTAGAATCACAATAAAAATAAAATTATGAATTTTTTCATGAATGTTAAATTGAATAATAAAATAAAATAATTCATCTTGAATTAAATTATAGTTAAAACCATCTAACTAAGATTTAATGTTCTTAATTTTAGTAAGAAATTTAACAACTTTTTTTTTATCACCTTTCATAGGTGTAGTCAACAATTCAAAAATAAATTTAATAATCTCTTAGAGATGAGTGACCTCATGCACAGACTCAAAGAGTTTCCAAGCATTGATATAAGACTTTTGATTACCAATGTGGAGGAGGAATTCATCCTTGACATTCCAAAAGATAATTGACATGGCTTCTTGCAATTTTTATTAAAACACATTTGAAAGTTTAGGGGTAACATGTTGTCTTGATGGGTTTTTTTAGTCTCAATGATAAGGTTCAATAGCTTTCAAGCCATAAATTATGCTTTAACATGAATTTTCCCTATTTTATATTTAGATCTATTAAGCATTTGTGATTTACCTAGAACAAACTTAGGCAAAGCCATAGCTTCCCTTTAAGAATGATAATTAAAAGGAACTATTTTTAATGTGAATTTAACTTTATTTAATATTAAAAATAGATTTTAATAATAAAAACACAATAATTTTTTCAATTAATGCTAGACAAAGCAAGATAATTATGAAATATTAAGACAAAATAGGGTATCGTAAGTGTCACAAAAATATATAAATGTAAAAATAATTTTAAAATATAGCCTTTTAAATGAGTTTTTATACTATTTTTTAAAATAAATTAAATCACAAGTGCATATAGAATTAAGGATTTAATTAGATGAAAAATAGTACATATAATTAAAGCAAAATTGCACTAAGCTAGGTGTCAAAAAAGTCACACTCAAAACAACCATCTAGACACTATTATCTAAAAAGTTGAAAAATTAATAATAGGAGGCTTCAAAACATAAAATAGACCATGAATGCATCTAGAAGATGCCAAATCCTTAGGATTGACTTGCTACATGACTATGATTATCTAAGTTTTGACTAGGTCAAATGTCAAAACAATATTGATATGTTTAGAGGGGTTTAGAATGTGTGAAGCTTAGCACACAAAACGAGAATGAAATTTAAGTGAAATTCAAAATGAAAATAAAGGTGATATTTGAACACAGGATCTCACTATTACTATAGTTTAAAAAAAATACTTCCACCAACCCATATAAGAGTTTTCCTGAAAGTTTATATGCATTAATCTATATTTGAACCATTTTTTAGCTAATTTTATAAAAATTATATATATATATATATATATATATATATATATATATATATATATATATATATATATAGCATGCATGCAAATAACACAAGTAAAAAACTTCTCAAAAAAATACTAGTTTTGGCAAAAAATAAATAAAAGTGGGGCCCTTATTTTATTTGCATTGAATATTTATAATTAATAAAAAAATATTTATTAAATATATTTCAAACTTTACACTCACCTATAGTTGATCATGTCATAGGTACAACACCTCAGGAGAGGTTGAAATTTGTACATAAGCATGAATAGGGAATTAAAGAGCTTGAAACTTTGACAAGCCTCATAAAAGCTTGCTCCAATGTAGAATAGACCTTCAAAATATAATATTTATTGATTAATATAAAATTTTCATTCACCTAAGATTTAATATGGCACCTCACATGAGAAAAAAATTATAAGTTGAAAAAATATGCCTCAAAGGCTCTGTATAAGCTCTAAGATGTTATAATCCTTTGATTCAACCTCTTAGATTAGAGAAAGATTAGGAGAAATGCTAGAAACATTTTTTTTTAAATTTGTCTTCACTTTTAGGAGGTACAATGCCATATAACCTATGGATAAGATAAAAAAATTTAAATTCTTGGAGACTCCTTATGAAGGGTTGAAAAGTTTACAACCAGACTTAAAACTCTAAAACTAAGCAGTTAGAAGATTTAAAACTAAATTTTTGATGAACTTGATTTTTGAAAATTTCCAATGCCATAGAGTATTATATTAACAAAAATGGGTGTTTTATGACATTAAATTATTCAAATAATAATTAATTTAACTTGATCCTTGATTACTTTAAGAGATATGAATTACATGATAATCAACTATACCCCTTGCTTTGATTCCATGATAAAATTTACATATATAAACATATGAACATAGTAGATCTAGAGTAAATTGATGAAGTAAAGCACAATGATCAGATCAACACATTACATATTATTTTAAAGTGGGAAAACTTCCACAAGGTAAAAAACCCATTAGTGATATTCAATTATTGAGAAACCAATTATAACCCTAATACAAAACTTCTCCTTCCCACTTCCTCTCGAAAAGTCTTTTCATAGACTAGTATTTTCCATATGCAAATACAAATATCTATTCTTCATAAAATCTTGTGAGAATTAAAAAAAAATGTTAAATATATGTTTTTACAATAGGGGTAAACCTTATTTATAATATATATGAGGGGAGGTGACTATTTTAACCAACGGTCCCATATTTTCCCTAATAAACAATTAATTAATTTGATAAACATTAAAAAAATATAATTTAATTAATTATTTTCAAAAAAATTTCACCTCATGTTAATAAATAATAAATTTTTATTATGTATTTAAGTATCAAGGTAAGCTAAGGGTGAATAAATCACCACTTATTCATTAAAGTATTTAATAAAAATATGTGTTACTACTTGCCCATAGTGGGTAAAATTTATCACGGTAGATCCAGAACTTATTTGATAAACCCATTAATGGGATAATTAGTTATAATAAACATACATAAAATTAAAAAAATAGAATAAAAAAATCAAATTATTAAAAAATTAAAAAATAGGACTTATGAAGGACATGTTTTTGTTTATGATTCATTTGTCATTTATCATATATAAATGGTAAACTACATATACATTTTACACTCACATGATTGTCATGGTATACATGAGTGACATGTAGGATATATATCTTATTTATGACATGTTTATATAGATTCCATACATTACTATACCTGTGGGGTATATTCCTACATTGGGGGCGTTCTTACCTTGGGGGAATCTTGGTACACTGTGTAGGTTATATCTTTTTATGACCATTAAATTTATCATATTGATCTAATTTGTGTGATTATACATGACATGTTATTTTGTATACTATCTAGAGTTATAAATTTTATGGATACTATAATTTTATATGTAAATTTATGATATGGATTGATTGTGTAGACTATTTTTGCTTGTTCTACACATGTTGATGCTATTAGATGTTCTATGTGTGATCATTGATGACTGTTACATGGTGTGATCCTTAAATGTATATTAAATAATGTGATTATTTATATGTGTGATAATTGTGTGTTACAATTTATGCATACATGAGTGATTATTGATCACTAATACAATTTATAACAGTTGACATAGAGTGTTATCTTGCATGAATCTATGAGTGTATTTATTGTGTGTTTTCAAATCATGAATAAGTGTGTTGAGGATCCTATAGTATGTTTTATGTACATGATGTATTTTTTAGTTTAGATTTATGTAATCTCTTATGATCTTGTGTACATTATGATCATGACTTTTTGTCCATGTTTGTAGATACATCTATGATTAACTATTGAGATTATGGTGCCATGATTCATATCATGCATTATTTTGCTTGTTCATGATGCCATGATTCATATCATGCATATTTGTATTTTTTGAAATTGAGTGATTATATCTATGATGATAATTATTATGATACCTATCATTGCATGCCTAGTTGTTAAATCTATTTATTTTAAACTAATTTAGTTTTAAAAACCATAATATGATAGAAACTAGTAGAATAATTTAGATTGATAAATATTACATTTAATCAAAAATATGATTATAATTTATTGAAATATATTAAAATGATTTAAAAAGTGGCATATGATAATAAAGTAATTAAAAAAAAGGATAATTATTTAGTTTTTGTAGTTGATTGTCTAACTATGACTATATTCTGGTAGTGAAAAATATGCTAAAGCAAGATCATGATTTGTATAGTTTAGGAACTATGTTTCTATCTACATAGGGTTGGTTCTATTGGATCTAGATTAGTATATACTATTGATACTAACATGAGTAGTTGGTGTAGTGACCTATGCCAAAATACTTTCCTATGACTATATGAACACCTTTTCCTATCTCTAATAGCTATGTATGTGTGTTTCTAAACCATGATGATGCACACAACTCTAAAAATTAGCCTCATTCACCTTGAAACCCTAGATGTGATTATGAGGTATAGAAACATGAAAAATATTAGGAAAGTATTATGGGCTAATATGACCCCAAACACACTTGTTTCATGACTTACTACTTCCTATGTATCTAATGCCATGAGGATGGAAATTAAGCCACATGTAGTTCTCTCACCTAGTGTGATTTTATAATTATTCTCTTTTTCTATATTAATATAGCTAATTATTTGGATTTGATACTTGATAATGATTACTTTAACTTGGATTTATTACACTTCATACTTGCCTTATGAATACTCCTAGTGAGTGATTCACCATTTGGGAAGAATAAGGCATATTTTCTCAATATGTAATAGTGTATAGATGTGTACTAGATAGATCCCCATTCCCCTAACAAGTGATAATTTTATTTTTTTATGTATTAGTGCAACTGAATATTTTATTACACCATAAACATGTTATGAATATGGGCCAAACCTAAGGAAATATTTAATTTTTGAAATTTGTCATTGCTAGGAGAGGGTAAGTACCGTCAAGCTTAGGTCAATATCAACTATTGATACTAACCTAATTTGACATTACTGACCCATATACAAGTGGAACAAATTGATAATCTGGTCATGTTTGTATAGGTATGTTGGTCTAAAATAAGTACTGAGGTTTTTTTAGGTGTCTAACAACATAATGGAAGGGTCAAACTCATAAGGTAGCATGTAGTGTGATAGAATGGTGAGTTATGACCATATTTGTGTGCACAAGTCAAGTGTGGTAAATGTGTGTCAACATTCTCATTGTTATGTACTTAATACCATATTTTAGTATCTACACTATCTTGACATGAAACTTGTATGTCTTATAATACATGTTTTAAATGTGTGTGAATGGTCAGATATTTATATGATGACATAATCTAATCATGTCAGCACATATGCCTTGTATGTTTCTATATTGATATATAACATAATTCATATATATTTTTTATTTTGAGATGAATGGTTCACAAGTTACATCCCTTAGATCAAAATGGAAAACTAGTGGGTTTGTCATAGAAATATAGCCCTTAGAAGATAGATAACTTATATTTTGGGTCAAATTATATTTTTCAAATGACACATTTTAGGACATATTTGTGAGAGGTACAAACCACTAAGGGGAGGTGAATCAATGGTAGTTAACAATCCATTTCAATTTCCAAACCCTTTAAACACTTAAGCATTCAATATAATCATTCATGAAGCATTTAAGATGTTTATAACAATGAATAAATAGATAATACAAGATTACATACACAACACAGGATATATATGGAAAACCCTCTTGGAAAATAAAACCCATTATCAATCCTACAAACACATGGACTACTTATCCTATAAGAAGTATGCAAACATGAGACTTGAGTGAAACACCTATTCCACAAGGAGTACCTGCCCCTAGGATGGTCAACTCCATCTAACTAGACTTTAGTGAAATACCTATTCCACAAGGAGAACCTACCCCTTGGATGGTCAAGTCCTTTTGATTATACTTTAGTAAAACACCTATTTCACAAGGAGCACCTTCCCCTAGGATGGTCAAGTCATTCTGACCTAGATGTTGAAAACCCTCCCAATACCTATGATATGAACATATCCACATTTAAATTGATGTATTAAACACTTTATGATTGACCTTTAATTTTGTAACCCATACAAAACACACTCTCTATCTCATACAATCCTCTCACATAAGCATGCCACAATCTCTCTTCCTCTTCACTCAAACTACCCTCATATACACACTCAAACTTGAAAATCCTTCTTATATTTGCCTATATCCCAAATATTTAAACCTAAAATAGCACTATCTCTGACATCAAAAATATAAACTATGGGTCATACACATAGTCATCAACCTACTCTGATCTACAACCCATCCACTTGTCACACACCCTTTTTTCTTTCCTTCACTCTTCAACTCTTACACACTTTTCTTCTTCTTAGTCTAGAAATCACCACCTTTGATTTCACCTTTTATAGAGCCATAATAATTATTATATTCTAGGTCAGTCATAACACTTGTATTATTCCTTAAGACATATAACATACCTCAATATCATCCACACAGGTCAACCATAGCAACTATGGGTCATACTTAAGCAACTTTACCTTTCAATTAGGACTAATTAGCCCTTACAGGTATTATAGAGACACATCCATATATTTGAAACTTATCTAAACAAATTAAGAACAAAATAACACTTTAACATACATAGATCCATGCCACATAACCTATAAGTCTTCTTTAAGTGATAACATCCATCACAACACCCTTATACTAAAACACAATTAACCCAAACATCATTTTATACATATGATCACCAAGAATAGACACACAATAAAATTCTAATCCTTTGATCATATAGAATATAGATTATTAAAACTTCCATAATCCACACAGATGGTCTTCATGAAGTCTAAAACATGATCCAACACATAGTTCATCTTAAAACATTGAAATACCATCAAGAACAACTAAGTTACCCTTCTCAAGTGACTTGCAAAGCAAGAACACATACATAGTAAAATTTGGAGCTCCATATATTTTCCTTTATAAATAATTAAAAATTCTAACTAGCTTTTGTAGATGCACCATGAAGTCCTCTACAACTTTTCCTTTTATACCATGATCAAATTTTACATATATCAAAAGTTATAGCAAAAAAAATTGTAGATTGATCTTCTTTCACAAATTCAAATATTTGAATTCCAACATTATCTGAGTAAATATTAAAATTTGAACATGTTTACCTCATCTCATGCACCCTTGCAATATTTACCAATGTGCACTATCAATCTCCTTAGATTAGCCAGTTCTTTATATTACAATGCTCACCATAAGATCTTGATTAGGAATCCTAAATTACGACACTTGGTACTCTTGTAAGCCTTATAAACACTTTTTTGTTAGTCTATGTAATTGTGCCATTTGGTAGTCCTATGTTTTTTGTTGACTTTTTGAATTGTCCCACATCATTGATATTCATAAGTATGAACTACCACTCACTGTTGATTTTTAGTTAGACAAGTTTCATGCTCACTATTAAATTTTTGACAAGTATAATGATCACCATTAGATCCTTATTTGGTCAGATTAATTTTTCACTATAGATATGTGATGCAATTAAATGTGCACCTTTATATCTCCTTTTGCAAAATTGGTGAAGTATGGGAACTTAGTGAACTTCTATCCAAGAATCCAAATTTTCACCTTAATAGATTTTGCTCCATTTAACCCCATGACCTAAAATTTAAATGAGATGGTTACCTTTATAGGAGAGTCCATCTATATATCAAGTTCCTCCTAGAACCTTCACACATGTGAAATATAATTTCATCAATATACCTACTCAGATTATTTTTGCCATAGAACCAACTATGCCTAGATAAACATAATTAAAAACCAAATGAATACCATTTACTTCTACTAGATCTCCAATCATCCTTGACCTTATATAGGACCCATCACACATGCTCAATACTTCAAAACCATCCCTAATCATGCCAAAACTAAAGATCTACCAAGCCTACTTCAAGCATACTAAGAGAAGCACACTACAAACATTATCATTGACAATTAGAATATCAAGACCCTTCATCAAATCACTTAGAAACATCCATGACATCAATGAAAAATTTCCCACAATCCCCCCCTTTGTCATTGATCTCAACACCCATCATCAAGCTCACCTTCCTTATCTCTCTTCAATCACTCTCAAAATAGGAACCTTCCCCCCCAACTTTAACACAATTGCAAAGTGGGCACAAACTAATATTGAGGACTTGAAAATACCACTAATAGGACCACCTTATAAATATTATAAAAATTCCCCCTTACCTTGAGCCTACCTCTTCTTTGTCTTGACAGCTTCTTCTTACTAAGTGCCAACACTCTCTTTAACCAAACATAACAACCAATAAATAAAGAACACAAAAAATCATTATAATATGATGTAAATCAACAAAAAACATCTAATAGGGACTCCCCATAATATATCTGAGACATTGCACCTCTTGATCATCTTCAGATCTCCACCCACCATGACGAACCACCATGCACACTTATTAGCCTTCACTCTCAAGGCACCTCAAGGACCACTAACAAAACTTCATGCCATTCACAAAATATAAAACATGCTTTAAAACAACTTGATAAATCACCTTAAAACACTCATGCCTTTTTATTTTGGAAAAACTAAGGAAAAACATCAAATCTTCACACTAGGCCTATTTAGACTCCTTGTAGCCCTACTTATAACTTGTAGAGCCCATAAATTTTAATAGTCACAATTTCAAGACCTAAAAATTCATATATGGATCATTATCGCATGCCCATTTAAGCACACCAATTTTCATCTCCTAGATCATCTTCTATAACATACTTCCTTCATAATTTTACTAGCTAATTAGGCCTCCATTTTGACAAAAATGTGAATAATTTGAAAACCACAATCCTTAAAATCTCTAAGAATCTTGATTTAAAAACCAATTTGACCCATTCAACTTAATAAGCCTCATAACTCAACTCATAAGGTAAACCACTTTTCTAGCATAGCCCAAAACTTTAGAATCTCAAAACAAACAAGGTCAATAAACCTCCTTCTAATTAACGCCCACCTATAAAAATTCTTGCACACCTAAATAAAATAATCACACACTTATATAAAAAGGTTTGAGCATCTATAATTTTGGTAACCTATACATGTTATAACCCATTTTAGGCCTACTTACCTTTAAGCCAAAACTGAGAACACTAAGAGCACTCAAAAATCTCCAATTTGACTTCAACATACCTTTAAACCACAAAACCACCTAGATCATTCTATAATAAGGTCAATATAACTTTATATTCAAAAATATCATCTTCAAACCTCAATAATCCTCCTTTTCCACCTGGAAACCTTTAATCTGACCCTACAGAGTGAGCACACACAACAAACATCAATCTAAAATGGAAAAAACATACCATGACATCAGCATAACAACACCAAATCATATTGGCATATGGACATAACTTATCCAACTAAAAATACGTAACTCTTTCCTTTTTAGACCTTGAAAACATCAAATTTGCACTTCAAGCTCCTTCTAGGTAGAGACCACTAACCAAAATGGTCATCTCAAACACATGGCTATAAAATAGTTTCTCTAACCAAACAAACATCTAAAAACACTTTTAATAAACTTTAACTCATTATTATTATAAACCATATCATTATAGTCTTCATTATCTACCATTGACTAACTACTCCATCAATTAAAAAAAATAGGAACTCACCTTTAGGACCAAAGTCCTTAAATACTCCTAGAGCACACAGTTCACCACAACATTTGAAGCTAGCTTATGAACTTGTTACTCCCCCTTAACCAAGAACATATTGTAATGACATTTATTGTACTTAAACATAAAAAAAATATCAACTAACATCCACCATGCTTCCTCTTACTTGTCAAGTGTCTCTTTGAAGCCTAGATAGAGACATCCTAACTCACAATGTCTTAGAAGAATGTGAAACTAGGAGTTCACCACAAATACTCATATTCCTTCTCTTCCTTGGTCATATAATATTGATATTTATTCTTATTCTTATTATTCTTAGGCTTAAGAGAAGAAACATTCTCATTGACTACAATATTATCCTTTTCTTCTAAGATTGGATTAATAACATATGGGGATAAAAAAGATTCATGACATACCTTTTCAACTAAAGAAAGAACGTCATCAATAGACATTGGCAATTGATTTTATTTGCATGAAACTTTCTCAACAATATTATAATGTTTTCTTGAGTCCATACACACCTTAGAACTAGCCTCAACCATCACCTTGGTCTTTTCCTTGAGCTTGGTCTCTTCTTTCACAACATGAGCAGACAATGAGAGCTATTAACACTCTCTAACTTCTATAACATTCTCCACCATATAAAATAGATTACTTGGACCTACATACTCATCATGACTCAAACTTACCACCTTTAGTTTGCATGAGTTAACTTGTCTTCTTTCTTTCACTCTAAGATCCTGATTAAAGATATTTTATCTTATAATCCTTTGCTTATAGAATCTAGCAATTGAACCTCTCTTTTGATAGTTGAAGCACACTATACCTTTCTCAAGAATCTTATCTTGACTTTCTTGATTAGACTAAAATATTACAATGTGTCCATTCTTTTGAAAATTGAAACAAACATCTCCTTTTAAAGAGGAGTCACCTTGCCTTACCTTATTTGGACAATGCTTAGCACAATGTCCCTCATCAAGATAGTTGAAGCAATTAACTTTGTTTACACCTTTTTATTGATGACCCCCATCATATTTCCATGTAAACTCATTTCTAATAGGTATCTTGCATTCTCTATCTCTATGACCAAATTGATTATATGTGTAATAGTAACCATCGAAACTTAAATACCTCATGGCATTTAGTTGTCTGATCTAATTTGTCTTCATTATACCAACATATTCATTCCTTGACTGATTTTTGACCTTCAAGGTTTGATTTACATTAGTCTTCATCTTTTTTTGATTTGTAGTTTTTGGTTCTTCTTTGTATCGAAGACCATTTCTATCACTTTCATGCTTTTGATCACTAAGAATATTATCTATATCACTTGAGCTCTTTTCAAACATCACAAATGAATTTATCTTACTAGATGTCTTCTCTATCTTAGCTTTTAATGACTCATTTTAAATTACATACCTTGAATATTCATATTCTTTAGCTTTTAGGCTTGTAGACAAAATTTCCAATTGACAACTAAGATTATTTGTTCTATCTTCATGCTCTTTGGTGTCTTAATTCATTCTTACGTCAAACAAACTAAATTTATCTTCATAATCCTTCATTTGAGACTTCATCTTATTATTAATCTTCTTCTCAATATTTAATTATTCAAGAGCAATCATCAATTCAATCTCATAATCCACCTCATCTTTATCATCATCTAAATCACTCCAAGCAGACTCTTTTTGATATGAGCAACTTCCTTCCTTAGCCATGAAGAGGGATTTATCTTCAATAGGACCATCATCTTCATGATCATACTCTGAGTCATTGTCTTCACTCTCATCTGATGACATTCAATCTTTATTGGTGTAAAGACTCTTCTCATTCTTGAAGGACTTCTTCTTGTTGTCATACTTTATGAATCATTTATTCCTTTTATCAGACTTATATGTCTTATTATCTTCATCTTGGCTATCACCATACTCTTCATCATTATTCTTATTATACTTATGAGGTCACTTGTTAGCAAAAGGTCCTACCTCTCCATAATTAAAGCATTTTAAGGGTAGTATACCCTTATACTTGACTGACCCTATTTTCAATTTCCTTGTAAACAACATAATTAGTGCATCTTAATCAACATCAAATATGTCATCTTCATTAATTTTCATACCTTGGAACTTATTCTTTGGCTTTATTTCTATCTTGAATATTGCTTCCTTATTTGGTGGTATATCATCATTTACTCTCATATCATAGGTAGTAAGGATGCCATGCAATTCATCCATCTTTAACTAAGTAATATCATGAATTTATTCTACATAATACACATTTGAATCAAATTTAAGGGATAAAGACCTTAATACCTTTTATAATATATTATCTTCTTCAAGCTTCTCTCCAAGACCTCTGATGATTTTCATAATCTCATCAACTTTATGTAGAAAGGATGATTTTCAGTGAGTCTATAATTTATCCAACTTAACCTTTAAATCTCCTTCATAAATAGTATTCAACTTATCCCACATTTCCTTGGAAGATATGCAATGGATTACCTTTGTGTATTCAGTCTTTGAAAGACCACAATTGATATCATTCATTGGCTTAAAATTTCTCCCAAACTTATTATCTATATAAATAAATTGAGGAGTAATGGGTAAAAAATAACCATCCACAATAGATTTACAAGTGTCAAACCTAGGGACATGATGTATGTCCTCATCCTTACACTCCAAAAATCATAATTGGATCCATTTAACATTGATGTTTACTTAGTGGAAAAAGCTCCTTGCATTTGATGGCTACCCATATTTTACCTTGGATCACCTTCAAGCTATCAAGCCTTTACCAAAGGACCAACTCTAATACCAATTGTTAGAGGTACAAACCACTGAGAGAGGGGGTGAATAAATGGTGGAAAATAATGCAATTCAATTTCCAAACCCTTCAAACACTTAATCATTCAATATAACCATTCATGAAGCATTCAAGATGTTTATAGAAATGAACAAATAGATAATGTAAGATTACACACACAATATAAAATATATGTGGGAAACCTTCTTGAGGAATAAAACCCACTCTCAAGGTCACAAACACATGGACTAAGTGTCTTATAAGAAGTATGAAAACATTAGACTTTAGTGAAATACCTATTCCATAAGGAGCACCTACCCTTAAAATGGTCAAGTCCTTCTAACCAAACTTTAGTGAAACACCTATTACACAAGGAGCACCTACCCATAGGATGTTTAACTCCTTCTAACCAGGGTTTAATGAAACACATGTTCCATAAGGAACACCCACCCCTAGGATGGTCAAGTCCTTCTGACCTAGATGTTGAGCACCCTCCCATCACCTATGATATGAACATCTCCACCTTTAAACTAATGTATTCAACACTTGATGATGGACCTCTAATTTTATAACCCCTATAAAACACCCTCTCTATTTCATACAAGCCTTTCACATAGGCATGTGACAATCTCTCTTCCTCTTCACTTAAATTGCCCTCATATAAACACATAGGCATAAACATCTTTATTCTATTTGCTTCTCTCCCCAATAATTAAAACTATAAGAGAAATATCTTTAACATCAAAAATATAATGTACAGGTCATACACATAGTCATTAACCTACTTTGATTTACAACCCATCAACTAAGCACACACCATTTCTTCTTTCCTATGTTCTTTAACTCTTACACACACCTATATTTCTTAGTCTAGAAATCACCTTTGATTTCACATTTTATATATCCATCATGATTATTATCTTCTAAGTTAGACATAATACTTGTCTTCGCCCTTAAGACATCTAACATAGCTCAATACCATCCACATAGGTTGGCCATAGAAACTATGGGTCAAACTAAAGCAATTATGCCTTTAAATTAGGCCTTAGTAGCCCTTGTAGGTCTCATCAAGACCCATCCATATATTTGACACTTATCCAAGAAAATTAAGACAAACATACAACTTTCACATATATAGACCCATGCCACATAATCTATAGTTCCTCCTTCAGTGACAACATCCATCAAAACACCCTTATGATATAACACAATTAGCCTAAACATCATTCTGTACATATGATCACCAAGAATGAACACAAATTCAAATTTTAAGCCCTTGATAATATATAATATGGATTGGTCAAACATCCATTATCCACACAAATGGTCCTCATGAAGTCTACAACACACTCTAACATTTAATTCATCTTAAAACATCAAAATACCATTAGGAACAACTCAATTATCCTACTCGAGTTACTTGCAGATAATGAACACATACATAGTCAACTATGGAGATCCCATATATTTGATAGCACAAACAATTAGACCTTTTAATTAGGTTCTTTGCATGCATCATGAAGTCCTCTACAACTTTACATTTTACACCATGATCAAATTATACATATATTGAAAGTTATAGCATAAAAACTATAGATTGGTCTTCCATTACAAATTCAAATATTTGAATTCCAATGATCACTGAGCAACTATTAAAATTTGAACATGTTGAACTCATCTTGTGCACCCTTAAAATATTGAATAAATACCCAATGTTAATCTCCTCAAATTAGGTAGGTCTTTATCTTGCAATGTTCACCATTAGATCTTGATCATAATTCCCACAGTTAAAAAACTTAGCACCCTTGTATTTCTTCTAAACAGTTTATTTTTAGTCCATGCACTTGTTCCACTTATTACTCTTTTTGACTTATTGAATCCTTGACTTGTCCTGCACCATTGATCTTCATAAGTATAAATGGCTGCTCACTATTAATCTTCTATCAAATAGGTTTCATGCTCTTCATTGGATTTATGACAAGTATAGTACTCATCATTAGATCCTTATCTAGTTAGATTAATTTGTCACCATAGATATGTGATGTGATTAAACATATACTTTTAGATCTCCTTTTTAAAAATTGGCTATGTATGGGAAGTTAGTGAACTTCTATCTAAGAATCCAACTTTCCACCTTAATAACTTTTGCTCTACTCAACCTCATGACCTAAAATTCTAACCACATGATTACCTTTCATATGGGAATCCAATATATATAATATTTTAACATTCACACATGTGAAATATAATGTCATAAATATGCCTACTCAAATTTTTCTACCACATAACCAACTATGCCTAGATGAACATAATGAATAACTAGATGAATACCATGCACTTTCAAAATCTCTCCAATCATACTTGACCTTTGATAGGACCCCTCACACATGTTCAATACTTCATACCCATACCTAATCATGCTAAAACTAAAGATAAACTAACCCTACTTCAAGCATACTAGGACAAGTACACTGTACACTTTGTCATTGACACTTAGACTATCAAGACAATTCATCCACTCACCTAGAAACCTTCATGACATCACTGATAAATATCCAACAATGTTATGATTGATATCAAATAAATTATGGTTCATATTGGGACATATTAGCATATTTTCACATATTAATGCATATATGGGGCATTATATAAGAATAATTATAGATTCTATAAAATAATGAGACATATTGCATTAATATAATTGAGCATAATTATCAAATTACATGGATTAAATTATCATATTAGATCAAATTATTATATATGGACAAAGTGACATAACCATTTATGTAATTATATATCATATTTTTTTTAAATAGATCAAATTATGGAGTATGAACATTGTTCATACATACACTATTTTAATTTATATGATGTTAATGAAGGTATAATTTTAGTATAAAATATATTTGTGTTGATTAATTTAGAGTTTTCAGATTTGTATATGAGCCTAATATGTGGCTCTACCCTTGGAATAAAAATCTGGTGTAAGTTCCACTAAAAAAACATTTGATCATATTATAAATGTTAAATTTGGATACACTTGACATATATCACTCACTACTTAACCCTTATGTGTAGAACCCAAAATTTTTTATACACCCTAAATTTGTTAAACAACCACACATATCATGTCTTCTCATAGTCCTTTCATAGGATATTTTGACTAGAGAATATGAGCCTTGTTCACATTAACCATGTCTTTTGTTTTACTCATTCTGGTCTCACTTCATCCTCTAGACACATTTTTGCTTATTCCTAGTCATCCTAAGCTTTTCAAATGGTCATTTTACCTTAGTAAAGTCAAATTTTTAATGTTAATCCCATCCCTATATGTCCTGAGCCTATAGGATAGGAGTGCTAGGATTGGACTATAGCCCTAGACCCTAAGGTGTCCATTTTCAACACTCCTATCCAATGGTATTTTTAGCTTTAATGGTCAATTTAACTCACTTAATGAGTCCCAATCCATTCTTAAATTCATCCTTACATTTTCCTAATGTTATCCAAATATGAATAAAGATCCCAAATTCAAACAAAGAGTTTCCTATATAAAGGACTTCACAAGGCATTTTATATCTATCACTTACTACTTTGGCACATTACATAATTAAAATCAGTCAATAGTATAGCTTAGGATTTTGCATCACACATAGACTTTAATGATTTATCAAAGAAGGGACTATGTGAAATTCATTCTTGCATCTATTATGTGTATTGATTATGCATGCTCCCTAAGGGAAAACTACATTTGATCTAAGACCCTAGCTTGAGAGTTAATGTAGGCAACGATCAGGATAATAAGGGTTCTACATCATGTGATCATACTTATCCTAACCTATTTTTACCCCTTATGATTTTAATTTATTTGTTATTTCATGTGTGTAGATAGGCTTAGGGTTTAGAGATTGAAATAGACCTATATCAAGCTTTGTCAACATTAAACCTTTAAAATTTTAGATATAGGCTCACACAAAGAGAAAATAAAACCTAGAAAACTCATATCTATTGGAAAATAGTGGTAGAAAAGGACTATAACACCAGACCCTAGGGTGTCCATTTATGGCACTCCTATCCTTTCACTGAATAAAAGCTAGATTTAGGTTCTAGAAATTTTCCTAGTCATGTTCAGTAGTTTTCAACCCCTGGATCATTCATCTCAGCCTATTTCTTTAGATAAGTTTATTTCTTTCTATATTCAATTAATTTTATTAAATTTATCAAAAAATTTATTTTATTATATTTTTACCATTACTCTAGACCCTTTATTGTTTAGGAACTAGACCCTAATTTCCCAAAAATAATAAAACATTTAGTAAACCTAACTTACTTCAAACAAATCTAAAACCTTAGGTACACTTAGGGTTTTTCCTTCAAATTTTGTGCACAAATTTAATTTCAAATTTATGATTTTTTATAAATTTTTTGTATTAATTCTATTCAAATATTGTTTTACAATTTAAATCATTGTCATAGTTTTCAAAAATTCTAAAGCCCTAACCCAAAACCCTATATTCCTAAACTAGTCCTCAAATCTCAAGTCTTCCTTCCTATCAATTTTTAGGAAAATATTTTGGAATTTTTGCAAATTTTTTAGAGTGCCAATAAAACTTTAAAAATATCTATGTTGGTAGTTATTTTGTGCAAAAACTAAATTTCAAATTTCAAATTTTTTATAATTTTTTGTGAATTTACCTTACTCAAATTTATTTTAGAATTTAAATTATAATAGTAATTTACAAAAATTCTAAAATCCCAATACAAACCCTAGATTTCAAAACTAAGTCCTCAAACCCCAAGCCTTCTTCCCTTAAAATTTTTAGAAAAATATTTTGGATTTTTTGCAAATTGTTTAGAGTGTCAAAAATATTTTCAAAATCTCTATGTTAGTAGTTATTATTGAATTTATTTTCTTAATAGTAATTTTGCATATTATATTTGGTGAAATAAATAAAATGGCCACTAAGGCACTTCTTCCGTCTCATTCCGTAGACTAATTTATAATTTTTTCTCATAATTATGATAATGAATGGACAAATTTGAAAAATTACACATAGCCAAAAATGTGGAAAATGATTTCATTTACAATAAAGATAATTACTATTGTTGTAATGAGGAATATTATGATACATGTGAAAGTGATCATGAAGAAAATTTAGATTCATATTCTTCTCTCAAACCTATCTCTTTCATTCCCTCTTCTAAATAAAATAATTTTGATAAATGGGAAAGATACTTTTCACCTCATTCTCCTATGCACAATGCACCCAATGAAAAAATTAGTCATGCTCTTCCAAGTGAACCTATTATTGGTGATAATTTTCTTCCATGTGAAACTAATCTCTCTCTCTTTATTTTTATACTTCTATGTTTAAAATACAACAATATAAATGCAATAAAATCAAATTGCCAATGCATAGTTCAAATGATGCATCTCATGCTCTCAAATATAATTGATCAATAGAATGTATAAATGATAACTCTCTTAATCTTACTTCTCATATTTCAAATGAAAACAATGCATACACTCCATCCATGGATAATATAGATGTACATAATATTCCAAATTCACATGATAATTTACTGCATATTAAAAAAGAATTAAATTCTTCTCTTACACCTCTCCCTAGTGACAATGGAAGTGATAATGGATATGATAGTGAACATGCAAATCAATTTGAAAATGTGATTAACTATGAATAATATTTCATATATTATAATGCATGGAATAATGATGATTCTTATGTACATAGTGAAGAATAAAATGCATCTCATATTTCTAACTCTTCTCTCACTCTTCCTCTCAAACATAATGCACTACAAAATGTTGTTTTTACTCCGATGCATGATTCTATTTATAATAATTCACATGTTAATGATAAAATCACATCCTCTACTCAATTATAATGTGATTCACTAGAACATAAAGATACCAATGAATCTCCCAAGCCACCCCTTACTACAATACCACCTATTTCTCACTCTTCACCTAAAGAGAATGGTAGCTCATATCCCTCCATTAAGGTCTAAGTTACCATTCCTCAAAAGGTTCAATTGAACACACCCTCTCTCTATGATCCAATTTCTAAGTGTAGCATTCCCATGGATAAAATAATGATTAAATGAACCACTTCAAGATGTTAATATACCATCCTAGGAGATTATTTCTTTGATGGATGAAAAACAAGGCTTATAAGTCCTAGATGGATGCCAATCATTTACATGTTAACCCTCTTTTGAATATATTTGTAAAATATTCATTTCCTAAGCATTTTTAGATACCATCATTACCTCACTTTGATTGAATTGAAGATCTATTCATACACCTTCAATATTTTTGGAAGGCTTTACCATCTCATGTGAGTCCTTTGATTCCACTTAAATTGTTCCAATAGACATTAGTGGGGGAAGCACATAATTGGTTGTTTCATCTACTCCCCATTGGATACTTTCACGCATATGATGACTTAGAGGAGGCATTTATTATATGTTACATAGCAAACATGAGCCCTTATATTACATATGAGAAACTTGCCACATTGCATCAAAATACTTTAGATCTAGTTAGTGATTATATCTTATGATTCAAGATGCACATGTTAATATTTATCTATAAAATAATATATTTAGTGATTCAACATATATGTATTAAGGGGATTCATCAACCTCTCCTCAAACATCTATTATATCAGATAGAGTCCTCTTTCAGGCACTTACATTATATAGTTCTAGCATTGGAAAATAAATTGGGATTGATTAAGGTAGATTCAATTGATAAAATTACTCTAGATTTCATAGTAGTACCTCTATCTATATCTCCTATCACTCAACATCTACCATGCCGTAAACAAGATACGAGACCTCAACTAGAAAAGTAACTAGTTAAAAATAGAGAGCTAGTTTCCAAAACACAACCTATAGTATGCACTATAGAGAATAGTAGTAAGGCACCACTATAGTTTAATTCAAAGTGGGATAGCCCATGTGTCATATTATCAACACTACTATATAGGAGGTTAATCACATTACCTTCTATTCATCGATGAGATCCACATCTCTTACATAGACATCCACATCAACCCTTTTTAACTATCATCATATTCATGGACATAAAGATAATGATTGTTATTTAGGGATTAAATTAATATATGTTTTGATAACAGAACCATAGCATTTACATAGAGATCATTGAGATCTCCTCCATCATGGATTCCTAGACCTCATTCCTCTATGGCTAAGTCATCCCAAGATATTATTTTATATGAATCATTAGTCACTCATCATGAGAATAATGTAGGTTCTAGGATAAAGCCTCATAGGAGATATATTATTTGACCTATTCAAAAGGGTTAGAAACTAGTACATCAAGATCAACCTACATATATCACTATAGTTTTAGTAGTAAATAATGAATTTCTATATACATATTCAATATAGTCACAAGCACCATAATAGAGTAACATTCCAAAGAGATACTCACTATGACTAAATTTTTTGGGTCTTATCTCATGTATAAACTTTCTATGATTAAGATTAGATGAACCCATATCACATAGTATTTATTGAAAGAGATATTCACTATAGCTAAGGTTTTTAGGTCTTATCTCATGTAGTAACTTTCGATGATTAAGATTAGATGAACCCCCATCATAGGTTATAGTTCTAAATCAATCTATTACTAAGTCATATGTATCATAGTAGAGGCCATAGGGTACTATCTCACATAGTAATCCACTATGATTTTAGGTATATGAGCCTTCTTCATAGCACATAAGTTTAGTTACACATCTGATAAGGTTACATTTGGCAAAGTCTCCATGCATAACTATGGTTAGTCCATAATAGATAATATTAGATAAAACATATGTTCTTACACAACATGAGTAGTATGGGCACTTATTAAATTGGCCATTAGGGTCCATATAGTGATACAACACACATCAATTCATATCTTCATTTAGTAGGGCAATGATGGATACAAAGGACTAGCCTTTGTATTCTTTAGCTACTCTTGGGTAATTAAGTATAGAACACTCTCTTGTATCCCTTTCTACTAACAACTAACATTCCTAGTTTTGAATAACCATCCCCAACCAAAACAACATATCAAACTCTCAACCTTACCAATATCCTCTTTTACCAAGCTTAAACCAATTTACTTTATCGAAATAATTTACTAATAATAAAACCAACAAAAGTTCTTTACCTACATACAATTTGAAATCAAACCTAATATCACACTTAAACATATCATGAATAGTCAAAATCACATCCAAAGATGCCATTCTCCCAAAAAAAATGCAACCTAAAAATCATTACCAAATCAACTATTTCTAAACAACCATTTGTAACAAATATAAAAATATATTTCATATCCCATAACACAGTACACATGAGTCAAAATCAAAACTAGTATCCATATATATATATATATATATATATATATATATATATATATATATATATAATTTTTTTCAAAATATGTACATCACATTAAATATAATCAATCATGAATAGGCATCAAGCCCTCACTCTCAGTCTCACTCTCTCCTCTAGTACTAGTCCAATAATCCAACCTAACACTTGATGAACCCACACCTCCTTGAGCTCCCAAATGCCTCTTATGATGAATTTGTCACTCTATTAGTTGACCATCCTCTTCATGCAAGTCTACATATCACCTTTCAAGTTCCATGTACTCATCCATAATACTCATACTCACCAATCCATAATCTAGTGGAGACATCTTATGCCTATCTAGCTTATCCCTTAGATCATATCTCTCTCTCACTGCCCTAACATATACATCTATCACTATAACATCTCTATCAAATAAATGAACATAAACACTAGTTGTAGCTATTTCTTCATTTATCAAACCCTCCTCTACTGCATCATCAAGAACATGTCATGTGAGCTCTCAAAGTGTAGACTCAATGATGGTCTCCAAATACTCATCATCTCCACTTCCTACCCCAACTTGTGCTTCATCCTAAGTAGCTCCCACTACATGTATATAAAAATTACAACACTACATTAGATTTATACTTTTAAATCAAACTAAAGCAAAAATTCATATATAATTCAAATATAATGACTATTTGCCTCCCATCATCTAGATCAGCACAGGATCCTTATACTTGACAACATCTCCTCAATCAATAGGATATAATGGAGCCCACTAATGCCTATCCCACCATGTGGTATATACATATGAACATCCTACATTATCTACATCTATAATATCTATAGTTGTAACTCACACATCTAAAGGTAGTGGTGCTAACTCAGCCTCAATAGTCCTCACATGAGCTCCTACCCTCATTAGTGCCCATGCACTCCTCACCCACACCCATGATATAAGGGGCATATACTATGATACCCCAAACTATCTAGTCATGCTCTCATACTAAAATCACTCATATAATCCAACCCAATGGTCATGTATCCAATAATTGACCCTCGTATATCATAACTACACTCCATCCTCAAACTACCTAGAAAGTCCTCTATAAGGCCTCTATATGATATCACAATCCACCAATTTGTCTAAAACTCATCTATAATGATCTATCCTAGGAGACTGGATAGCTAATGTACTCATCCATCTCTCCCCAAATGGCCACAGTTGGCCCACTCTAGCCTAGCTAACTCAATCAATCACATAACTATAATGTCCTCATAAGCACAACAATGTAATAAGTTAGTTGCACTCACACCACCACTAAATGCCTCCTATGTGAACCTATAAATATCCTTATCTATGTGGGCAATAATATTCCTACCCCATGAGAACACAATACCATATACCTTTACACTATGAATGAATGATCCTATGCATCTTATATACAATCGACACTCCAATCCTATCCATAGCAAAAAATGAGGCTAACAACATGACCAACCACTTTCATAGGCATGGAACACTATATTATAATATAACTAATAGTAATACATCACTGTCACTCCCTCTTTGATGTATGCCTAAGAACACACTAGAAAAATACAAAGAAGCATGATCAATAACATCAATACCTATGTCAACCTGTAATGTCACACATCATCTGCTAATCGGAAAATGCAAAATGCACACACCCTTTAGAGTCATAGTAATATCCCCTATAGGAATATATAAAGTACATGTATCTACATTCCATCTATCACATAAGGTAGTAATTAGATATCTATCCCACTATACTATTCCTAGGTCACACACATAACCTAGCCCTTCCCTATCCATGATAGCTCTCTTATCAGTAAACAATGGTAACATCCTCAATATCTCCATCACCTAACCTATATAGAACTCCCTCATTTTTACCTTACCCTAAAAAACACCAAAAGATATCATATATATTAGTCAACCATGCCAAGTAAACATCCAAGCTATAAAATAATAGGTAACAAATTAGAATATCAAAAAATCAAGCCTAGTGGAAAAAATGCTACAAAAAGGACACCAATGTTAGACAAGAGTGATCGAACATAGACAATAGTGTTGAAGCCTAAATAGGAGAACTGATTCTTGGATAAGAGTGATAGAGCTAGTGATAATTTTCCTAGGACTCTTAAAACATCTCAAAAATGTCAAAAATAGGTTTTTAAATAGACAAAAATCATGTGTTTTAGCTAATTACTAGGGTAACATCACCACTAACCTAAACCTAGGCTAAAAACTATTTAAACTAGGTTACAATAGGTGTTCATCTCCTTCGTATATCTCTCACTCTAGAGCTCCAAATCTCAAACGAGTCAATATACAAATGAATCAAGAATCAATCCAATTTTC
>JARHVA010005680.1:1065000-1135199 GCA_037957365.1 Torreya grandis | reverse complement strand
TCTCTCCAATTTGTTGGTGCTATTATAAGTACCTTAATACATCTTTGACTTTGTATTCATGATTGGAATAGGAAAGAGGAAAGGTCTCTTCAAGGTTGTTGAAGACTAATTAAAACATTTTAACCCTTATTTAAACTTAATATGACCTTTTCCTACTTGAATTCATGAGGGAGATAAGGATAAACATTGATAAATCCTTTTTAATATCTTCTAAGCATTTATTTGGTGGTTTCATCCCTTGAACTCCTCTAACAATATGGTGTAGAAATGACAAATATTGGCTTTGCCTTAATAAAGAAGTTTCCCTCCATGTATGGTCTCTCAATAGCATAAAAAACCTATAAAAAGACAATTGGATTCATCAAATAGTTCAAAAGATGTGATTTTAATCCAAAAGGTCTCATTAAGCCTTAATTCTTATAGCCTTTAAAATAGGTAAACCTCCTTATGAAGAAGAAAGTACAAAGGATATTGGAAAACTAAGAACCTATTTGAGGACCTAATATCCCCTTATAGCTACATGCCAAGTTTTACGACCTAACTCTAAGTGAAAGTGTCCTTTTTAGCTCATTTTCTCTCTCTAATTAGGCTTAATTAGGCCTCCTTGCCTAGAAATCGAGTTTTTACTCAAATGGCCTCCAACACATGTGAAACATCCAATAAGTGTTTAATTCACTTTCCCCATTCTAATACCATCCTCTATGCTAATGTTTGAATTTTGAAACCTTTTTCAAGTAGGCAAACCAAGAAATGGCTAAAAACTAGCCTTTCCTCAAGCCTATTTTGAACTTCCTTGAAAAATTAGGTTTGTTTGAGCACTTCCAAGATAGATTTTATGGATTTTTTGGACTTGGGGAGATGTAATACAACCCATGGATTCTCTCCTAATGGTTTTCAACTTTTCACCTTATGCTATACAAAAGTATAGTTTTTATTGAATCTTTACAAGTGAAAGTAATGTATTTTACCATTGTGAGAATATAATTTGAGTATAGAACAATGTTAAGGAGGTTTTAGAATCATTCTAAGTCATTTCATGTGATTTGGAAGTCAATTTCACCAAACTATTCAAAATTGGTCTTCTAGGCATCCTATGAGTGTCTTATCATCTTAACTATGATTCATAAAGTACAAGGGGTTAAACAAAATAATAATGACTTAAATTTGTATTATTTATACCCATATAACATTCCCTATGGGTCTAATTTATGATAAAAAATTTCATGAAATATTTGATCATAAGAAGGTGACCTTCAATTGGCAAAGTATGCATTTTGTGAGGCTAAGGAAGAAACATGCCTAAAAGTGAAATTTTTAAAGGTTTATCATGAGTGATACCACCTTATTAAGGTTTAAACCATACTTTTTGACCTTCTCTAATGATTTACATTGATATTTTTTCCCTTATGGTCCTCTATAAAATCATTGACTGAGATTGAGGATTTATGAACAAATTGGTCATCTTGACCCTGAGAGTCCTATTTTTACACTTATAGATTTAATAAGGATGTGAGTCATGATATAAACCTTTTTTATATTCTTAAAAATCCTATACAAACTCCATATTCCAATTTTAAAAAAAAACTTTCACCCTCTACCTTGTTATGCCAAGACTATTCTTGGTTGTAGGTGATTACTAGACTCATTTGACTACAACTTTAGAAGTGATAAATATTCAATTTCTTTTTATCATCCTTGGTGATCAAAAAAGGTATTCAAGGTATATATTAATACCCATATTATACTTTTACACAACTTAATTATATTCATGGTTTCATACCTTGTATCAAATTGACACCTTTTCTTTAAAAAAAACATACAGGTCTATGTTTGCATACTAGACCCTTCTTGATTGTCATGTTAGAAATGAGAAATATTAAATGTATATTCTATATATTTTTATAATATTAAAATATATTTAAAGCATATTACATTAGGTTTAAACTATTCTTATGCCTACACTTTCTCATAAGCATTAGACTTCTTAAGAAGTACATACATAGGCTTATTTGATATAATCAGACTTCTTGAGCCTCTTATTATCAACTATAACCTTACGTAAGATAGTTTTCTTTTATATTTATGATTTTATTCATAATATAATTATAATTTTACATAAATTTTCTTCATTTTTTTATACCTTGTATCAAAATAACACCTTTTCTTCAAAAAGACATATAGGTTTGTGTATGCATACTAGACCCTTCTTGACTACCATTTTAGGAGTGATAAATTTGAAATGGAGCTTATATATATTTTTATAGTGTTAAAATATCTTTAAATCATATTTCATTAGGTTTAAAATGTTCTTATGCCTAAACTTGCTCAAAAGCATCAGACTTCTTAAGAAGTTCATACACAGGCTTGTATGATATAATCAAAATTTTTAAGCCTCTTATTATCAACAATCACCTTATGTAAGAGAGTTTTATTTTAGATTTATTATGTTACTAATAATATCCATGACCTCATTATCTACATATTATACCCCATGTCTTCATATTTACCATGCATATGTTTGAATTTTTTTTCAAAGGTCAGTTGTATGTCATTATTGGCTGAAAGTGTAGGGTTCTAGAGTGACTGTTATGAGTGTCCTTCTCTAATATTTTTCCATGTATTTTAACTAAATTATCCCTCAATAGCCTGATAATTCACTTATGATTCCACCCCATTATCATTTTTTGTACTTTTCCTTTTCAAATTGACAAGGCAATTGTAGCACTTTAGGTGAACATGTAGGCAGTCATTTAATATTTGAGTATATTTTGGGGTTTAAGACCTTTATCACACTTTACAGACATTAATTTTCCCTGAAGTTTTAAAAACCATTGAGGTAATAAAACAAGATTATAACCTTCCTTCATGTCCTTCTTGGTTGAGTAACCTATCACACCAATGCCAAGCTTTAAACAACCAATACCAACTCAACTATACCCTTAAGAGAGTTTTGAGTGTTGCCTCTATCTTTTCTCAGTTAGTATGAAGATGTGCCTTTAGATTGGGTTTAGAATTAATGCTATGAATTTAAAAGGTACTTAATAATAAATAAAAAACCTCTCCTAAAGTCCTCATATCCTTTCCAACTAAATGAGACTCAAGGATTAATAGACATGTAACTTTCTTCACTTTTATCCATAGGCCGGAAGGTAGACATAGTGTTTAAGGTGAAAATAATTAATTATTCTATATTGATCATATTTAGGTCTCTTTTTACTCAAATATTCTTAATCCCTATATATTTCATCTAATTCCAAATTTACTTGTTATGTGCTACATATTCATATACAAACTTGAAGGCTAGCTGAGCTCTTCAAACAAGCTTGACTGTAAGCTTATAGGTTGGCCTATGTTTCAAAATTTGAATCTCTTAAGCACTAATTCATGTGGTCACATTTCCTTTATTGAGTTTATACTAATCCAATTGTAGTGATCCTTTCTTATTTTCACTATGGTGTCTTGATAATAGTCTCAACCTATTCAATACCTCTCATCTTTTAATAATATACTCCAATTTTCTTACATCTATCTGTAGATGGTGATTGGTGTCTTAAGCATTGGGTTTGAAGATACACCTCTTATCCAGTAGTCTTATATTATAACCAAGTGCATATAAATCACATTCCCTATATATTTAGGTCTTAAAGCTTAGAATTTAATGTATAATTCACTATATTTTTCATGAAATTAGACTTACAGGTCTGTAGACTTATAGGTCTACATTTTTATACTTTGAACCTTGGACAAATGCAAACATGGTCTCTTGATATATTAAGGACATATCTAAATGTTTAATCACATTTACCATCAATTCAAGACTCTCACTCTTCCTGTGATAATACAATATAAAACCTTTACAAATATTCTTATGTCATTAGTCTTCACAGATAGTCTCAAACAATGCATTACATACTACTTGAGGAGGTATGGTTGGAGTGAAGAGGTAGATAATCACTAATGGATTTGAAATTTTATTTAAAATAGTTGAGATATTTCTTTAACTCCTCATTCTATTCCTTTAACTATTGAATACCTTGAAACTAAAAGAAACCATAATAGTCAACTTGCAAACTATGTGCAAATGTTGTCTTCTTTCCCTTTTGAAGACACACATGTGAAATTGGGATTGTAAATTCATGAAATATACCTATATATACCCTATATATCTTCTTAAAATTATCTCATGCATTTATATTTCTTGAAACTACCATTTCAAAAGAGAAAAATGAACATGTGGGGTTAACTAGCTCTTTTAGACCACCCTATATTCCTAAAGATTATTTATAAAGGAGAGGGGATGAATCTAATTACTAATTACACAAAAATAAATCTTACTATGACCCTCTCCTTTAAAAAAAAATTTAGAACCCAACTCTCTCTCCTTTGCCTATATTAACCACATGAAAACTACCTTCAAAATCTTGCCAATGGAATGATGGATGTTTAGAAGCATGTTTTACACTTTTAATGCCTTTAATATATTTAAAATTATTTATATTAACTTTAAAATACAATAATTCACTTTTAAGGAACTTTCACTTGTAAATGAAAACCCCAAATCCGTACAAACTCATAAAACTACCTTTTTTGGAGTAAAAAATGAATTATTTTGACATGTAGATCATTATTTTGACTTGATTATAAAATTATTACAATTAAAACCCATTTAAAAGACTTAAAAATTTTAATTCTACATGTATTCCATATTGACCATCTTGGAAATGGACTTAAAACCCCTTAAAAGCATCTTCAAGTGCAAAGAATGCTAGTGTATATTGATTGATCTCATGTAGAGACAATATATCTATATAAGACATGATAGGACTTATAATGAAATATTCACCATATGATTTAATTTTATATGCATTTTACTCACCTTGAGAAGGCCTATGTTGGTCACAATTGAAACCTAAGCTTCTCTAATAACCTTAAACTTTGCTAGAATACATTAATTTCATCAAACAAGACTAATGAGCTTTACACCAAGTGACCAAGTGAAAGGCCTTGAATTGATACACTATGTACCCCATTGAAACAACATGACATAACCCTAGGAATCACTAGACTAACTTTCAAGGTATTGTAATGCTTGGCAAATATGTTACCTTAAATAATGCTAATAAGGCTAAAAAATCTTCATTTTAAGACATCATAAGGCATGGGGTGGGTTATGAATAGGGAAAACAATCATGATAAGAAAAATTTAAAATTATAGGGGTGATAGTTTGACCTATGAGGTCAAAATTTTCAACATTTTAATTTTTTTTTATCTACTCAAACTCGTAACCTTGTGAAGGTTGTTTCAAGAAATCATAATTTAGAGTAACATGGAGAAAATCTTAGGCTGTGGGTGGCCTAGCAAGTGGATTATATCTCCATATTATAGGGGATATCTCCCATTTACGTATTATTTAGGATATATACTCTACACTACTAACTTGAAAGGAAAAAAAGAAGATAAACTGAAAGAAAACCTATCTAAGGCAATACACCAAAATGTCTCCTTCACTTACCTAACATACACTAAGAAGGCTGAATTTAAACATGAACCTGATTGAAATACTCAAATTAAAAGTATTCAAACATAAATATTTCACATATAATCTTATTTTGATGCATGATCTAAGGTATATGATAAATAGGTCTCTCAAAGACACTAAGGAAATATCACACATGCCATATATACAAAACTATTCAATCACACTATACAAACTGAAAGGATAAACTATCACCTTCAAGTAGGTACATAAGAGAGAAAATAATGTGAGGAAGCATTCATTATCACTTACATTAATCTACAAACCATAAGCATATACTAGTCACAATAATTTATGAGGAATTAATTCCATCTTATTTAGTTTATAGATCCAAGTACAAGTTTTTGTTTGAGTAGGGCTCTACCAAAACTCAGGTTAAAGATCCTTATAAATGCCAAAAATAGACATACTTAAGAGAAAATTATAAATTAAAGAGAGAGGGAGAGAGAGAGAATCCTAAAAATAAGGGATGACTCATCCACCTAGTCTTCCTTCAACCTCTATGCAATACTTGACATATTATCTCTTTCTTCTCTTAGAGAATAGAATAGGAGGTAGAGAGGAGTTTTTTTGGAGGGATTGAAGAATTCTTAGGCATTTTTATTTGGGTTTGAACCATTCATGTGCCTATATCCTAGTTTTCATACACCTATATTCTTGATGAAAAAGTCTCCTCCTTAAAAGTAGGTCTTCATGTCTTAATCAAATCTTCAACCAACTCCATTGAATTATATTTGATATAACTTATCATTAATTTATGAGGTATATCCACTTTTATGGGGCTATTGGAAGTCTCTGAATGTATCTTTGATTTTGTCTTCATGGTTGGGGTAGGAAAGAGGAAAGGTCTCTTCAAGGTTATTGAAGACTACTTCAAACATTTAATACCCTTATTTCAACTAAATCTAATGTTTTCCTAATTGACTTGGTGTGGTAGATAATGGTCAATATTGATAAATCCATCAAATAGTTCAAAATGTGTGATTTTTCTCCAAAAGGTCTCATTTAGCCTTATTCCTTGTAGCCCTCAAAATATGTAAAATGCATAAGAAAGTATATAGGATATTGGAAAAATAAGCACCTATTTAAGGACCCAATATCCCCTTACAACTCCATGGTATGTTTCAGGACCTAAATTTGAGTGGAAGTGTCCTTTTTAGCTCATTTTCTGTCTCTAATTAGGCCGAATTAGGCTTCCATACCTATAAAGTGAGTTCTTTTATCAAATGGCCTACCACACGTGTGAAAAATCTAAGATGTTTTTGATTTACTTTCCCCATGTTAAAAGAACATCCTCCATTCCAATTTTGAGCTTTTATAATCTTGTGAAAGTAGGCGAACCAAGAAATGGCCAAAAACTAGCCCTTCTTCAAGCCTGTTTTGGACTATTTTGAAAAATGAGGTTTGTTTGAGAACTTATAGGGTAGATTGTATGTATTTTTTGAATTGGGGAGGTGTAATACAACCATGACATCTCTCCCAATGGTTTTCAACTATTCGCCATCTTCTATACCCAATTTTAAGCTCAAAAGATCATGAAAGTAGAATTTTTATTGAATCTATACAAGTATAGGTACATGAAAGTACCATGGTGATAATATAATTGGAGTGTATAATAATTTTCAAGAGGTTTTAGAAGCATTAAAGGTCATTTCATGTGCTTTGTAAGTCAATTTCCCCAAATTGGTCAAAATTGATCTTCTAAGCAACTTGTGAGTGACTTATCATCTTAATGACAACTCATAAAGTACAGGGGATTAAACCAAAAAATAATGTTTAAAATTTAAATTATGGGGACCCTTATAACATACCCTATGTGCCTGAGTTTCCATGTAAAACCTCATGAAATATTTGAGCATAAGAAGGTGACCTTCGATTGGCAAAGTATGTATTTTATGATGCCGAGGAAGAAACATGCCTGCAAGTCAAAATTTTTGAGGTTAAACATGAGTGCTACCACTTTAAGATGTTATAAACATACTTTATTACATTCTTCAATGATTTTCATTGATATTTCTTCCCTTATGGTCCTCTACAACATCATTGATTGAGATTGAGTGTTTATGAATAAATTGGTCATCTTGACCCTAACAGTCCTATTTTGACCTTTATATCTTTACTAAGGATGTTAATAATGTTATAAACCTTATATATATTCATACACATCCTATAAAAACTCCATATTCCAATTTGAAAACAACATTTGAACCTTATACCTTGTTATGCCAAGACTGTTCTCAATTATAGGAGATTACTAGGCTCATTTGACTACAACTTTAGGAGTGATAAATTTTCAATTGGTATTTAGTAGGCTTGGTGATAAAAATAGGTATTGAATGGATATATTCATTATCATTTGATACTTTTACACAACTTTCTTGTCTTCATGTTTTCATACCTTGTATCAAAATGACACCTTTTCTTCAAAAAGATATACAGGTTTGTGTATGCATACTAGACCCTTCTTGACTGCCATTTTAAGAGTGAGAAATCATAAATGGAGATTATAGTTATTTATATATATATATTTTCTTATGCCAAAACTTTCTTAGAAGCATCAGACTTCTTAAGAATTTCATACACAGGCTTGTTTGATATAATCAAACTTCTTGAGCCTCTATTGTCAAAAATTACCTTATATGAGAGAGTGTTATTGTAGATTTATGATGTTACTCATACTCTCCATTACCTCTTTATCTCCATATTATACCCCATTTATTCATCTTGACAATACATATGTTTGAAAACTTTCTTAAAGGCTAGCTGTAGGTGATTATTAGTTGAAAGTGTAGGGTTCTAGAGTGACTATTCTAATCATCCTTAAATAATATTTTTAAATGTTTATTTGACATCAATTAAACCTTAATACCCTAATAATTCACTTAATCTTCCACCACATTATCATTGTTTTTACTTTGTCCTTTTCAAATTGACAAACCAACTGTAGTTGTTTAAGTGAACCTGTAGGTAGTCATTTAATGCTTGACTATATTTTGGGGCTTAAGACCTCTATTACACTCATAAAAAATCACTTTTACCTAAATTTTAAAAACCATTATGTTACTAAAATAACCTTGTAACCTTCCTTCATGTCCTTCTTGGTCTAATAAACCTATCACACCAATGTCAAGCTTTGAACAACCAATACCAACTCACATATACCCTTACGAGAGTTCTAAGTGTTGCCTAATATTTGATTATTTAGTATGAAGATGAACCTTTGGATTGGGTTTATAATAAATTCCAACCATTTAAAATACCCTTAATCATTAAGAACATACCCTCTTCCAAGTCCTCCTATCCTTGTCCATATCCTTGCCAACTAAATGAGACTCAAAGATTACTAGACATGTAACTTTTACACTTTTATCCATAGGCCTAAAGGTAGACATAGTGTTCAAGGTTAATTTGATTAATTATTCTATAATAATCCTATTTAGGTCTATTTGTCCTTAAATATACTTAACACTTAAATTTTTAATAAAAGTTCAACTTTACTTGTTATGTATCGAACATTCATATCCAAACTTGAGGGCTAGTTGAGCTCTTCAAACAAGCTTGATTATAAGCTTATACACTGGCTTGTGTCTCAACATTTGACTCAATCATTGAGTCTTGTGATCACATTTCCTCCATTTATTTTATAATAATACAAATGGAGAGAGCCTTTCTTGTTTTCACTATGGTATCTTCATAATCTTCTCAACCTCTTGAAGGCCTCTCATCTTTCAATAATATACCCTTATTTTCTTGCATTTGTCTATAGATGGTGATTGGTGTATTAAGATTTTTTTTTGAAGATACACATCTTATCCACTAGTACTATATTATAACCAATCAAAGATAAATCACATTGCCTCTATCCTTAGGTTTTCAAGCTTAGAATTTTATGTATAATTCACTTTATTTTTCATGAAAGCATACCTATAGGTCTATATTTTTATACTTTAGGCCTTAGATAGATGTAAACATGGTATCTTGAGCTTTTGAGGACATATATCTATCTATCTATCTAACTATCTATCTATATATATATATATATATATATATATGATTCATATAATTTCCCATGAATTTAGACTCTCACCCTTCTTATGAGAACACAATACAAAACCATTACAAATATTCTTATGACATCAATCTTCACACACTATCTCAAACAAGGCATTGCATACTACTCTAGGAGGTATGGTTGGAGTGACGAGGTGGATAATCACTAATGGAGTTTAAATTATATTGAAAAGAGTGGAGATATTTTTATAATTCCTCATTCTATTCTTTCAACTATTGAATAACTTGAAACCAAAACAAACCATAACAATCAACTTGTAAATTATGTGCAAATGGAGTCTTCTTACACTTTTGAGTCCACATGTGTGAAATAAGACTTGGATAAATGTGAAATATACCTATATATATCCTATATATCTTTTACAAATGCTCTCATGCACTCATATTTCTTGAACCTTCCATTTCAAAGGAGAAATGAGCTTGTGGGGTTGACTAGCTCTTTCAGACTACCCTATATTCTTAATGATTGTTCATATAGGAGAGTGGATGAATATAATAAAAAATAACAAAAAAATAAATATTACTAGGACCCATTACTATATAATTTTTTTTAGGACCTAACTCTCTCTCCTTTGTCCATACTAACCACATGAAAAGTGCCTTTAGAAGCTTAGCAATGGAGTGATGGAGATTTAGAATCATGTTTTACACTTTTAATACATGTGAGATATTTAAAATCATGTACATGACCTTTATAAGACCAAGAGACACTTTTAAGGCACTTTCACCTATAAGTTAAAACCCTAAGTTTGTATAAACTAATAAAATTGCATTTTTTGGAGAAAAAATTGAATTGTTCTGACATGTAGATTTTTATTCTAAATTCCTTATAAGATTAGTACATTGTAAACTCATTTTAAAGACTTAACAAGTGCAATAGTACATTTATTACATATTGAACATCTTGTAAATGAACTTAAAATATTGGATGATCTCATGTAGAGAGAATATATCAATCTAAGATCTGATAGGACTTAAAATAACCTCCTTAACATCTGATTTAAAGATATGTTCAATAAATTCACCTTGAGAAGGCTTATCTTGGTCATAGTTGAAACCTAAATTTTTCCAAAAACCTTAAAATTTTCTAAAATACTTTAATTTCATCAAACAAGACTAATGAGTTTACTCTTTATGATGGAAAGGGTGATCTAGACACACACTTGAGAGCATTTCATGCAACATGCTTGGAATATGTACCTAATTATTGGCTACTTACTAAGCTATTTCAATGGAGCCTATAGGGTTATGATTCACAATAGTTATATAGTCTATCAAATCAGTAGGTTCATGCATTCAATCCTTTAGTTGACATGCTCTTTTCACACTTCAACATTAACATTAGTGATAAGGTTTCATATGCTCAAATTTCTCAACAGAAACAATGACCAAATGAGCATCTCACAGACTATGTTCTTTGGTATAATACAATTATGGCTAAGATGAATAGTCCCATGGTAGATCAGGAGTTCCAAGACCTCTTCAAATAGAGTCTTCTACTAGAAATTCATGAATCAATTATGTTCAAGTGATTCTCTTCCTTCACTGAATTGTGTCATACACTAAAGGAAAGAGAAGTGAAACTTATTTCACTAGGCAAACTCAAGAATAAAAACATTCTAGACAAAAATAATAAGAGTAAAAAAAAATTCTCATACAAGGTCAAGTTCAAGATACAAAAGGGAAAAATCAACCTATAGTAAATGTAGCTTCAGAGCCTCTGTAGTGCATAGTTTTATCAACACCCATCGACATACTTTCTCACATCTTCCAGTTCCTCCATTTAGGGTTTTACAATAACTTTTGGACTATAATATCATATCTCTTCCTCTTATTTGAGAATTTAATCCAACCAAACATCTTCTTAATGGATATGATCAGTAGATATTTTGTGATTACCATAGGGCATTAGGCCACACTAAAAATAAATGCATTAGTTTGAAACATAAGATATAGGACTTGATAGATGACAACCTACTGATCTTGGCACTTCAGTTGAGCCTCTATAGGAAAAACCAACAAGGGATAAAGCTTTGAAAATCTTCTCATATCCATTTCCACAACATTCAAAATAAGATACAAGGGACACATCAGGGGCTCATCATACATATCATGCACATCCACCACTAGTTACATATTAGACACCTTTAGTTGAGTCACATCCTTTGAGTGGTATGATCGGTGTATATGAGTACAAAGTTCTAGCTAAACCTTCGATATCCTTCTTACATTAGGAGATTATGGAGTATAATTCAGATTATAATGCACTATTTATAAGAGCACATATTCATAATCAACCCATTCATAGTGTTCTCTTTGATAATAGTTCTAGTGTCAACATGTACACAATTATATTATTACAACATTTGGGCTATTCAGAGTAGGATATCACCCTCATAGATATAGTTATTAGTAGATTCAGTGGGCACATATAGAGTTCATTGGGTGAGATCGTACTTCCTTTATAGACTAGTCTAACACATGTGACCACAAATTTTACTATAGTTAATAGTGTAAGAGTTTTTGATATATTACTTGGTTGCCCATGGATTCCAAAAATTTGAGAAATACCATCTATAGTTCATAGATTCATGAAATTCATTCATGCTAATTAGGTTATTATAGTTGGTGGAGTTATGTATGAGTTACCACTACCCACTTTAGATCCATCTACTTTGTAGTCACCAGTTCCAGCTTCTCCATTAGTTTTATTTTCCTCACTAGTTACATTTCTTATTTTGATATAGATTTAGACACAATTGACACATCCATTTATAGTAAAGAGGGTTCATACATTGACATAAATTTAGGATTATACATAGCTTCCAACTATAGTTTTCATACCCAGATAAGTTTCATTGAGATCTCATGGGTCTACATTTAAATCACATGTTCAGAGAGTATCTCCTACTTCCAGATGGGTCCCTAAGAGCCCTACAGTTACATCCACTTCTTTACAACAAGACCCCAAAGTTAGTTTCTAATTTAGATATTTCAAAGCATTTATATCATATATAACTTTCAAAGCCACAGTCTCATCATTTTCATCATGCTTCACATTCACACACGATTCCACTCCTTGATATAAGACAACATGATAGGGAGTCTCCCATTAGACTCATTGGTTAGTATCATCCTATCCCAACCTACTTATACATAATATTTTTTTCTTGATTGTACATAGTTCAAATATTTCCAACAAATACAAATACAATACTATATATATATATATATATATATATATATATATATATATATATATATAATTAAAAAATACCAAAAAAATTTCAATTGTATGCATCATCCATGCTTTACATTAATAATATCATGCTAGAAATTACATTTGTTGTTTCATGCTATTATTTGTTGATTATCTACATTACCATGCTTCACTTGATCTTCTTTGAGTGTGTATAGTGACATCCAACTACTTGATTACTTCACTCTACCCATTGAGGGGACATCCCTACTTCTATATTTGAGACACACATAGATATACATACCCATTGGGGACATCTTCTACATTACTACACCATCCAGGTTATGTCCTTCCTAAACTACACACTTCAAGTCATCATGATGATATACATTACTTACTAGATTACACATATTACTATATCAATATCTTACTAGTATCTAGCACTTGTGTATCTCTTTAGCATATACTTAGTCTTGTAATAAACATGTATTACATAATTTCACTCTTTATTTGATTAGTTAGATGTGATTGTAGCTTTCCAATTTTTACATGCTTTCCTTTCTTGCTTTGCATAGCTAGATGTGATTGCATTTCTAGTTCTAGTTTTATTCATTATGTGTGCCTTAGGACATCTACCAATGTCCTTTTATTTTATTTTTGTGTGTGTACCTTTTGAAATTTACCAATGTCCTTTTCTTGTACTCTTCTATTTTCTTATATCCCTCATGCCAATATTTGCTTGTTTCAAATTATATGAGTATGTGGCATTTGAACATGTCTTTTTTACTTGCTTTCTAGTTTGAGAGACATGTGGCCATGTCCCTTATTTGCATGGCCCCTTGTGAAACATTGTATTCTTCTTGATTTGTATGTTAGTTTATTAATCACTTGTTCTTATTTGCAATGCCATGATCCATATCATGTATTCATCTTGCTTTCTTGGATGCCATGATGGACATCATGCTCCATCCCTCCTGAACAACTAACAACTAACAACTAATAACTAACAACTAACATCTAATATTTCCAATTCTAGTTCAGTACATTACACATGATTTTACATTGTTATATATATTTAGTCATACCCCTATTGATCTAATAGCCTCTCAATACAAACATTTCTATATCTAGAGATATCTTGTCAAATATCATTGCTATATCATATATCTATGCAGCTTAACACACTTGCAGGACTCATTTTCTTTTGAGGGTAGTCATTATAGATGAATCATTCCTACCCTAAGAGGAGGGGGAAACAAACAATGGTTTTATCATAGAGATCAAATCTCTTAATAGTCAAAACAATAGCATTTAGATCACCAGTTCAAAATCTAGAGGTCAAACCAATCAGAATAAAATAGAAAAATAGTGATGATTCTAGATCAACAACCAATTTTAGCATAGGAAAATAGCACTAGAAATAGATATAATAACCAAATATAGGGGTGTCCTCATTTTGGAGCTCTTGTCCAAGAAAAAAACACCTAGTTTTTCTAGTAATAGGCAAAAAATTTAGCTCAGCTACAGTTTTTGCACATCTAGATTAGTTAGAATCAATAGTTTCAGTATAGTTTTCTTAGGAAATGTAGATATAGGGGGTATCATGCATGGCATGATGACTCTCACTTTAAATTTTAGATTAGGCACTTGACATAACTTCCAAATCAAAATCCATGTTCTAGACACTAGTGATTAGGGGCAATGTGCATGGTATGTTGGTCTTCTTTGTTTTTGAGTTCATTTTATTACCCATGCATTTTCAATAGTTGCATGCCTTACTCCATCTATAGGTGGTTGGCATCATTTCTTAAGTTGAACTTTCATACAAGTTTAACTTCTTGAGTACCTATGTTTTTGAGTTGATTTTTACATAAGTATATTGCATCAGTTTTAGAGTGGCTTTCCTACATGCCTAACCTCCATATTTTGAAATGACCAAAAGTGGCCTAGTTTCCAGCATACATTCATCTATCCATGCCACATTTTTAGACTTTTAGAGCATCCATGGACTCCATGAGCCATCTCATATGATATTTATTTTATACTAATATCACTTCATAGCTTCACTTCATGGGGCAATGATGGATCCAAAGGTCTAGCTAGCCTTTGTATTCTTGAGCCACATATTCAAAGAGATTGGACACATAGTTTAGACATCAATTACCACATGCATGATCATCTATCTTCACTTAGTAGGTGATGATAGAGCCAAGGGGCCTAGATTTGAATTTTTGAGCCACTTTTTAGGGAATTGAGCACTTAGCTCCATTCCAGATATAAATTTTGGTACAACATCATCCAACACAATCCAACATTACTCAGCCTACTTAGGATCTCAACAAGTTTTGTATTGGTTTGCATTCCTGATGAGGTGTATTCATTCCTTTCTCTTCCTTTTCTTTTTACTCAAATTTTATATGTTCTTGTCTTAAATCACATATAATAAGAACAAATCTACTCTTTATTTCATTTTTTATATTCACACTTGCATAATGTGCTCTCTATACACTATCCAACATTACTCAGCATCACACAAGCTTCATGGGCTTCACCTTTACAGGTAAGTTTAGGTACACTTTTTATGTTTTCTTTTAACCTAGTATTTTACTTTGTTACATCACTAGAATAAAGTGGGGCTAATTTAGTCATGTAAAATGCAAAATTTGGTTAATTTAGTGTGGCTAATGACACCTAATCCATGGGTCCTCCTACTTGCTTACACAACCCTTATAGGATTTTCTTTCACTAATTCTCAGTCATCCATAGCCTTTTAGACTCAAGCCTTAAAAACCTAGGCAACTCTTTTAGGACCAAATCCATCCCTTAAGACTCATTCCCTTTGTAAAATAATTCCCAAGTTGGATAGGAGTGCTGAAACCCAAGGTGTCTTCTTTTTGGTGTTATTATCCAAGTGCAAATTTGGTTCAAATAGACACTTTCTCTCAGATCCTTATCCTAATTCATGTTGGCCTAATGTGAATTCATTTAACCCATGATCATTAAATACACTATAAAAGGCCATTCAAAATCCTTTTAGAAGTGCTGGCACTCATTTAAAAGAGATAAGCAAGAATACAAGAAAGTACACTCAAGCACTTTTCCCTATTCTCTACATATAGCCTTATAATATTATTCTAGGCTTGTTCAAACCCTTACACTAGTCCGTAGTCATCTATAATAAACCCAGTTTTTCATCTAGTTGCATTTTCATACATAATTTCACCAAGAACTTCAATAATAGAACTACATTAGCTTGATCCCTCCTTAGAGTATTGGTATGTAGGTAGTGTGCCCACACACAGGTTGTGAAGTGCACCCAATGTATCCTTTACACACTAACCCCTTCTCTCTCTATCAAAAGTTGTCATTCAAGTTCAAGCATAGAGAGATTTTAGGGATTTGAAGATTAAAATAGACACACAATGAGATTTGTAGAATTTTAGCTTTTATATTTTACTGACAGGGTAACACAGACCTATCGAATAGAACCTAGAAAACTTAGATCACCTGGACAATAGTGGTGGAAAAGGACTATTGTGCTAAATAGTAGGGTGTCCCACTTTTGGTGATCCTATCCAATAAAAAAAAAGGTTCAATGACCTATTTTTGACATTGTATTAGTCTTGTACCTAAATTCTTAGACCATATCTCAGATTGAACAACACAAAATAAGCTAAGTTTCATTTCCCCTTGCTCTCTTACTATTTTTAGAAAGGTCAAATTGTAATTAAATTTCAAAAATTAGTAGCCATAATTAGGAATATTATTTAATAATTTTTCCTAATTAGACTTATTTATTAAATAAGAATAAAAATCCATTATTGCCAAAAATAACTAAATAAATTATGTATGTAGGTAGGGCATACTCCTTGAGATCAAGCTAGGGCTTGGTTATTTAATCAAGTAGAGCATACTCAAGTAGATAAAGTAGATAGGGAATACTTAAGTAGGTAAAATAGATATGTAATTATTAATGGTATAGATCTATTACATAAGTAACATGATTTGTAACCTCATTTCTCATTATATCTTTTGATCTTAAAAAATTGAAAACTAAGTATTGACTGGAATGAAATTTTAAAAACTAACTTCTACATGGTAACTCCTACAACTTTGTAATAAATTTTAGAAGATGTTGAGTGGTCCTAATTTTTTATATTTATTAAAATAAATTTAAAATATAATACATTTAATTTTATATTCTTACACTTAACATTTATTATACTAAATATATCCTTGCAAACAAATACCTCTAATTGCAAAAAAAAATTGAGGCCTTTCAAAACGCTCTAATTACAAAAGAAAAATACATGCCTTTCAAAAGGGTGTACACCATTTGCAAAGGGCATGCATCCTTGGAAGTCCAAAGGGTGTGCACACTTTGTAAAGGGCATATGCCCTTTAGGGTCGGGACTAACCCTTGCCAAAATTTTGATCATTTAAAAAAAAAAGGGCGTATGCCCTTTTGAAAAGGATGTACACCTTTTAAAGAAAATGCTTTGTATTTTTCATTGTGTCATGTTTTTTATCCCTCAACTTTGTGTATTTACCCAATTAACATCTTAAATTTTTTAAATCATACAAAAAATATTCATAGGTGCACTTATCGTAAGCTAGTGGTCATGGTCAATTTGAGACTGGTACTCAACATGGTCGATGATAGGTTCACGTTGGTGAATTAGAGTATGAGATGGATCACTACTATGATTCAATGACCTATTCCTGATGATTAAAATCATAGGTCCCTGCAAACATATATATATATATATATATATATATATATATATATATATATATATATATATATATATACAAAATAAAAATTCAAAATTAGCTCATGAACTAAATCATTGAAATATAATATGTAAAATTACAAATTAAATTGTCTAATTAAACCATACCACCCTACTAATCATTTTGACTTGACCAAAATATGTCACTTGAGGAGTCTAAGTAGACAATTACTTTTGTGTTAAGTGTTTGCACAAGTATACATGATAATTAAAAAACACACATCCATATTTATAATTAAATATTATGTAATATATAACTAGATAATGTACCTCAAAGAGTTATTGTGAAGATGAAATCATAGTAGTAACACCCATATTTATTCCTTCCCTAATATATGATGGAGTGTCTTCTGTGGTCATCAAATGAACATACAAAATATAATTTTTAGTCACTTTAATATGTATACACACACATATAACATATATGTGAAATAAACAACATTAATTAATCATTATAAATTACCTCCGTATAGTTATAAACCACACACACACTATGAGTAACACACATGCTAGTCTAGAATACAAATAGTTCATATACATCAAATTAAATTTTAAATTTAACAAGTTTGAATTTTTTTTATAACGAGTAAAATATTAAACATACCTAGGAAGTGGTAGGAAAGGTGACAAGATGAAATGTATATGGATGAACATAAAAATATTAATATCATTTAGGCCCATGGAAAAAGCACCATGAGTTAACTACATGAAATCCTCCTCATCCTCATCAGATATAGTGTATGAAATGCCACATGATTTTCATATGTTAGCTCATCAGGTAACAACACTAGACAAAGCCTCACCATGTCCACCCTCTCTAAGAGGAGTATAAGAAACCTAGATCATATGCTGATGAGGGTGTTAGTAAGTACCTTAAACACATGCAAGGTATCAATATTTATAGTATCCTTGACTTTAGAGATTAGGGTCTTATGAGGATGGGGTTTGTGAACATGTACTCTCACTAGTTGATTAGGTGAAAAACATGCACCTAACTTATCTTGTGCCGGGCCCTTTTACCTTTCTAAAACATTAATAAATATATATAATTTGTGATTTCATTTAGCATAAACTCACAATACAATTTTATTGAAAAATATAGTGGGACCACATTATTGTTTCAAGGTGGATGATCAAAGACCATCCACCATTGGTCCCAAAATTTTTGTTTGACTAAATGATGAGTGTACTAATAGATTGAAATATATTTAGTTGTCACATCAAGTGGTACATCAATATTCCTATCATTGAATAGGGCACAAATTTGAGATTTTATTATGTGTTTATCTTTCACAATTGCTATATATAGTTTTTTATAATAGTATGTCCTACCTCTATTTCTATAGTCATCACACCTATCAACTTCACCCATTAATGACTTGATCTACTAATATATTTGGTGTGTTTTATAGGGAAACTCACCAGGATTTTTAAAAATTTGGATACTTTAATGACCTAATTAGATTCTCAAGTTTGATCTTATTTTCTACTATGTGTCTTACTAAATACTCTTGACTATCTTTGGGGGATTGAGGAACTACAAGAGGGATATGAGAGTTTTGTGGGTGATGAGGACTAGGAAAATTTTGTGGGTGAGGAGGGATTGAAGGGTTTTGTAGGTGAGGATTGATTGGAGGGTTCAGAGGGATATGATGGTTTTGGGGGTTAGGTTCTATCACATTAGTTGTTTCATGTGAATATGTATGCACTGAAGAAACATAAAAACATTAATAATATCATGAAAAATACAACAAAATTGAAAAAAATAGGGTCTAATTACACTAAAACATGTTGGATTATCTCGAATTCAGTGTGGCATTATCAAATAAAAGGGTAGGTGGATCCAAAATGTGGCTCCTTATTTGTTCAAACTTATTGTTCCAAAATGCATATTTACCCTTCTTGATCTTACAAGTGGTTTATATTGTGTGAAATGCTGAATGATTTGTCTTTCACATTTTTTTTATTTTATTTGGTAAAAATAGTGTACATGGTTATTCTACATAAATGATTTATCCTCGATAATGATTGAGGTTAACTTTAAGAAACGTAGTTCTAATAACTATGTCATAAAATGATTATTGGGGAAAAAATGTGGAGTTTTTTCCACTTTTTGGCCCTCCAACTTTATGCATACACCCATAAATTGATAAGTAATGCCTATCCATCATCATCCTTATCATCATGCTCTCACTCCTTGAGCTCTCCCTTCCATTGTTTTTTTATTTAATGGTCTAATTGATTTCCTAATTTTGTTGAATGATTATTATTTAATAGAGATTAGGGGTTATCCAAATAATAAGTATTTATGTTTTACAAGTTACCATAGGGGTTTATTGAAACTTAATTTATTCGAACTCCTCCAATACAATTTTATCAAGTTTTTGCATATCATACAATAATTGTTATCCATAAAACCATATCTCATTCTAAAATTTGTCTACAAATCCTTAAAGCAATGTTAATAACACCATTTTGTGTATATTTTATAATCATTCTTTTCAGACATTTTACAATGATGATTCACATTTATTTTTTATCATTTGAATTTTTTGTAAATAAAATTTTAATGTGTTTTCAAGGTAATTTATGCACCTTTTGTATGGTTTCACATTTCCTTCAAATATTATGTCAAATAGTTTGCATGAATATTTTTAAACACTTTGGTTATAATCCAATTCCCTATGACAATTTCAAAAAAATATTTAATATTTATATCATACATGATTATACTTAATATTACATTTCTTATTTATTATATTTTTCTAATAAAAATGAAACACACGTGAGAAGTAAATGGGATTTTAAATAGTAATAAATACATAATAGTTAAAATGGCATAAGGGAGTGTGCTCTCAAATATGTCAAGATACCTATTTTATAATCCACATCAAGAACACCATATTTTTTGAGAAAATCTATTAATATGATTCACATGCCTTTTATACAATTCCAGACTTTTTCAAAAAAAAATAACTACATTTATTCATGGTCAGGGTATGTTTGATAATAATTCATTAGATTCAACAGTTTATAAATTTGTTTAACGAATATTATCAAATGGACAAGTAGTTGATGTGAATTTTGTATGATCTCACATTTCCCATAAATTTCAATCATAGATTTCTTTGAATTTTTTTCTTTCCTATTGTATGATTTCACATTAGCATAAATTTCATTGAGGCATTATGTCATATAGTTTACCTACCTTCTATATGTTCCACATTTTGTATTCATGTTGAGAATAGTTTTTATACCTATTTTATTTTCAATAATACTTTTTTAGTAAAATTATTTTGATAGTGTACTTTCAAACTCCTTTCTTTACATCTCCTTCAATCATTGCATCATGTAAAATAACATCTATTTGAGGTTTTTTGTTAACCACATTTTTTCAAGGATAAAGTATATTTTAGAGTGTTTTTTAGGTCAAAGTGTTTGACAAAATCCTTTGAAAACCCTTTTTACATAAGTTTATTTAAGATTTTTTTTCTCAAACTTATAGATACTGATGTGATTATTTCTATATGATCTCACATTTCACATAAATTTCATTCATGAATTTTTAATATATTTTGTGTGTGTATTCTATGATTTTACCATCCCATAAATTTAAATCAAGAATTTTACCAAAAAGTTATTTATGTATGAATCCACATTTTGTATTCATTCCTGAAGTAGTTTGCATGCCTATTATATGTTCAAGAATGGCTCATCATCTCAAAGAGTCTGAGATGGTACTTTTAAGACCATTTTTGTGAAAGTATTGTAATAATTATATTCCTTGAAATCTTGTCTCTAAGGAATATTTTCAATTATATATTGTCATGGCCAATGTATGCTCAAGAGTGTTTATTTAAGTCCTATAGTTTGAGAGCATCATTTAAAAACTTTTAAATCAATTTTTATGTTTTACCCAAAAATGAACTAATTATGGTAATTAACCCTAATTTTGATAAACAAATAGAATAAAATAGAGTACTAAAAATGTACTTTTAAAAAACACATTGAAAGTAAATGACTGGAATGGACGAAACCAAACGATTGAAGACAATGATAACTAGGAAAATAAATGAAAAACTTATCTTAATTTTTTGAATTGTTGATTTTGTTTGATTGATAGAAGAATTGAACATGTAAATAGGAAAAATTATCATAGAAATCAGGAAACTAAAACTAGTGGAAGAATAAGATCAAAAACATTGAGTTGAGGTAAACAATGTTTGACAATCATGACCCAAACTTGACATTTTTTTAACCTTTTTTATAGAATTTTAAAATTAGGGTACCCTCATATGTGGTAGCTAGATTTTTGAGTGCAAAAATATGACCTTGAAACATGTGCAAAATACTTGTAGTTATATTTTTGGATGTTGAAACCTTATTAGGGATTTGCAATTATTGAATACCTAAAAATAGAAAAAGGTTGATTGTCATTATGTTTATTTGACCTAATCATTCCCAAAATAATTGGGAACTCCTATGTATCCAATAATTTGAATATGGAATTGAATCCCACATAATTCTCCCACCTAGAGTGCTTTATACAATTTTGCTCCTTTGACTATGTGTAGACATGTAGTTCTAAATGGTTTAAATACTTGATCATGCTTTGATTATGGGTGACCATTTTCAATATTGTGTGTGATGGTTAAATGGGTACAATAGAATAATAGAATTGATGAATAAAACCATTCTAGATAAGTCCAGTTAAACTTATTTAGATAAAACAATATATTGAATTAGGAAAATTACTAAATATGGAAAGTACAATGCCAATTGATATTATAATAATTAAAACATAGTGAAGGGATAATACTTAGCTTAATTTTAAATGTGCATGAATATTTAAATTGTTAAAAGGTGGAATCAGATAGGTTGATGCTTATGATCTAGTTGTCATCCTCTATAAATATTATTTCTAGTGGGTTTAACACTTGCATTGATGCTTCTGTTTGTGCCTCAATAATTTTATCTTATATGAAATATTAATTGAATTTTGAAACAAAAAAATGCATCTGTTAAGTTTTTACATCTCCTTTTTATTGATCTATTTGTATTTCATGCACATGTTTTGTATGACCATGTGTATCTTAAACCTTGGTTCCTCACCTTAAGTTAAGTTATCTTGCCAAAAATGGTTTAGTGGGTTCATGAAATCAAGATGAACTTAAAGAACCCTCTATCAATGAGAACTACCTACATATCCAATACTCCAAAGAGGGCCTTAGACATGTGTAATTATCCCTTAAATGTGGGCTTGTGTGTGAACAAGGGTGAAATATGCTATATGTGAGGGAATGCAATGATCTAGCTTATAACTTGACAAATACCTCTCATGAGATTTTATTTAATGTTTCATACCTTTAATATGACTAATCCTATGATTGATATAGAAATAAGGAAGAATAGGGAAGTATAAATCAGTTGTACAATTGATTGAATGATCTTGAATAGGTGCTTACTTAGTATTTGCTAGATTTATACATGATAATGATGAATATCCCTTATTTTTTAATTTATACTACACCTTTTTAAACTATCACATGGAAGGGTTAGATAATAAATATAAGCTGACCCATACCTTTATAAATATATTTCAATTTTGATGAATTTTTAGGTATAAGAACTTGATAATGAAACTAAACACTAATTTCAATGCTAGTGTCCCTATGAAAATGCAAGTATTCGACATGATAGAAAAATGTTGAAGCCTTGTAACTAAAAGTTAAGGATGTATATCATATTTTAATCTTTATATAGTGTACAGTTGATGTAGGACATCATAGTGATAGGTTAAATTATAATATAAGTAGTTAGACATAGTGTGATGGTGAATGCAAACATTTTTGTAGTTGAAAGGTCTAGGACTAAATGGTAGAGCCCTGAGTGGCATTTGTCAAGTTTAAAACACTAAGTTGATATATAATATGATTTTGGTATCTACATTACCCCACCCCCTTTAAGCTAATACTGTATAAATATGAAATTACTAAGTTAAAAGAAATAAATGTATACCTAGTCTGTACAACACACTTCACCTTTCTTTAAGATCCGGTGAAATTTTCTTCTAGTGTATGATACGTAAACAAGAGCATGTTAAAATATAAATTATTGAATGTAATATAAAATTGAATAATTGAAATTCCTTGAAAGTGAAAGAGAGAAAGGAAAGAGTACACATGTATCTTGATGCAACTAATATGCTCCTTGGTAGTTTTCTTCCTTATTAACCATTAGAGCTAAGAAATGTTCAGACCTAAACCCTAGATATTTTAGGAGTGAAATTTGGAAGGTAATTATGCCCCCAATCTAGTGTAAGGGTGATTTTTGACACAACCATTAAGATCATTAAAACTCAATATCATGACTCAAATGAAAGTATAATAAATCTAAGTTAAGTGGTATAACCAAATCAACCTAAAAAAGGGGAATACTACTAATGTCATAAATGGAATTGAATCTCAATCACACTACTCAAGAGAGCCAACTCCTATAGACAGGAAAGGCTCAAAATGATGCTTCTTGGTAAATATTTTTGAATATGTATTTGAAATTTTAGTGCACTTGCATGGCATATCCACCTATAATGTGTCTCAAGTTGAAGTATTACTCAGAATTTAACCTCTAATCTATAACTATGTATATTATTTATCATAAATCAGAGAAATATTATCCCAAATCTATGAAAATTAGTGCCAAATGTATAGGATTCTACCAAGTGTATATCTAAATCATGTAAATCATATCAAATTATTCTAACTGTGTATGTGTGGATTCATATATCTATGACATGCCCCAACTAATATCCACCCCTCCCCCCCTTAATGTAATATGGTATTCACCTTACCTTAAAAGTATAAGATAACTATTTTATTTATGTATGAATAATGTAACATATAAGAATAACATTTATAAGTAAATATATCAATTAGGATCAAAAGATGTTATCACAATAATCCTTAAGATGCATGATATATATCATGGAAATGTTTAGAAAATAATAGTATAAGCTCAAGAAACAATAAATCACAAACATAATAACACTCATTATAAAAAAAATGGGGTCTAAGGAGACCTCAAACAAGGGGCATGTTCAAAGGTCACACACTCTAAGGGAGAACATATTAAATTTTCCACATATAAATAAATAACAATCAGTGGCATATGGGCCTACAAGCAAGGAACATATCCAAACATTACACAAGTAAGACAATAACAAGAAAGAAGTACACTCAATGAAGTGATAATGTGAATAATGAAGTATAATAAACCAACATAATCATATCATACTAGTCCCTGTATATATGTATTAGCAAAAAAAGTCATGGAACCTAACATATCAATTACATGGTGTAATATTGATGAAAACTAACATTTCATTGTTGGATACCCAATGATGCACTCTCATAGACTTTCTGGACTGTAAAATAGAGCTTAATTACACTATAGACATAATAGTTTCTCTTTTGTACCTCTAGGAACGAGTAATTACCATTCAGATTTCCAATTCAAAAAACTAACACTGGGATGACACATTCTTGGTCAATCTGGTTTGTAAAACCTATCAAAAGATTGAACAAAGGACACCTTAACATCTTTACAAATACCATACAGTCTTATATTCTCTTGGCGACCAATGGCTTATCGTCATTTCTAAATGGAATTCCATTCCTCATTTTTCATACCGTTGTTTATTCAAGAATGATCTGTACATGGAAGGCAAGCTATCTTGATTCAAAATATAAGATGACAAAATGTGGGAGGATGATAAGCACATGAGAAACACATCACCATATGTCCATGTCAAGGGCCTACAGAGAGATCCAAATTTTTCACTTTTAATCCCACATCGAGCTGCAAGGACAGATGCTCGCATCAAAATATATACTGCCAAACTGGTATGCTGTGTGTTCAAGCCCGTCAAGAGCATCGAAGGCCCTGTAATCCCCCCAGCAAGTAATGATCGCCACCTTGCAGTCCTACGCGAAAAATAGCATGAAAACAAATTCTTCAAATATTTTTGTTTTGTTCCTTTTTTTTTCTCTAGCATCAGGTTCAGCTTTTTGTCCTTGTATTCTTTTCCATATTTAATAATGATTTTTAGCGTTGTCAATTTTGTAGCATGCACTCTTCAAAATGGTGGAATATTTCAAATGCCAAAATTATGCACTGGGCAGCCCAACATCCAGCCTGCATAAATTCACCAGCAATTACATGCTTTCTGACTGTTCTGGGCTGCCAGTTTCTTTTCTATGCTCTTGCTCTTCTCCTCCTCCTTTTTACTAAAACATATTCTCTTTTGCTCTGCATCCCCCTGTCCTTCTAGCAACTTCTCTCTGAAAGAGAAGTCTTTCCTCTCTCTTCTGCATACTACTCTTCCCTTCTCCTTCTTAATGACTTTTTCCTTTTCTTTTAATAAACCAAAAATCTCTTCTCTAACCTCTGCACCCAATTTGGGCTGAGGATTTAAAACAAGAAATAGTTTGAAATTTTACCAGCATATTCTATTATGGGAAGATTTATCTAACGGTTGAAATCTTTCAACCATTCCCCTCATTTCCTCAATAGCCCCAAAACAAATTTCTTTTTTTTTTTTTTTTTTTCTTTTACTTTTCACAATTACTCCTCAATTTCAACTTTTTAGAGGAAAATACAATAAATTCAAATTTCAATTTAATCATGGCCATGTCTTGTGTAGATGCTCCCGCATCATACTCTCCCTCTAGAAACAATTTGAACCTTAGTTCAAATGAACTGCTGCCTCCATGCTTTAGCCTTCATTCTATACCTGGATCCCATGGTCTTCTTGTCAATGATAATGCTTGAATTTGTCTTTTCTGGTCTTTGCCTTTCATCTTGCTTTTCTTCCTCTTCTGGTATGTTCTTCTCCTCATCTCTTTCTCAGCTGCCATCTCCCACTTCCATGCTTCTTCATCTTCATTCATGTCTTCTAGATCTTCTTGTTGTTCTTCTTGGTTCATGAGCTTCTTCAATGACTCATGTATGTCATTCACTTCAGCAACCTTCATACCTGCATACAAAAGATTCAAAGCCACCTTAGTAGAAAACATTTGAGGCCATGAAGCCTCTTGGCTGCGTTCACATTCTTGCTCCTTGATCAAAACTGTTTTGACCTCATTGCTTTGCTCTTTTCTTGCTTCACTCTTTCCAATGCTGCCTTCATCATGGTTTGTACCTTTACAAAACTCTCTTGGAGGATTCAACAACTCTTCTATCCTCTTCAACTCTTCACTCAACACAAGCTCATCCAAATCTTCATGTCCTATATCAAACTTAGGACCAGATTGTCTTTCATCCTCTATAAGTACATTCATCCACTTTATAGTTTCTTTATACAAATTAGCTTCTTCATCCACATCAGTATACTCATCAAAAACAATTACAGTATTCATACCTTCTGTCTTCTTGCTTTCTTCAATCACTGCCTAAAGCCATCTTGTCTGTTCTGCTGCATATTCTTTCCTTTCCTCATCATCCATCCCTTTGGAAGTCTCTCCTTGCTGCATATTAGTTCTTACAGCCACTTTCCATTCCTCATTTTTCATAAAAATATCATTAAATGATTCAAACAAATCATTATCCCTTTTGTTGCAAGCAATTGACTTACCTTTCCATGTACTTGTGTTATCCTTCACCTTTCTCCATTGATTTCTTGGTGTTTCTGTCTGAACACTCACATCTTCTTCACTCTTTGCCTTCTTAGGCACCCACATTTTTTTCTCATTCTTACCATTTGACTTCACAAGCCATTTAGGCATCCTGTAACCATGCTTTTGTACCAGCACCTCCTCTTGCTTGGGAGTTTGTTTCTTCCACCATTTAGGCATCACATATCCATGGTTAATTGGAAACTTTATCTTTCTCTTTGCTTCTTTAACATGCATATCAACAATCTCATGTTCATAAGAAGAATCAATTTTTGAACTCACCTTTACCTCTTTAATGGGCTGCTCCATTAGTTCCCTGACTTGCATAGCTTCTTGATTATCTATACTTTCTTCTTCTTTTATGCTTGGCTGCTCTCTTTCTTCTTCTTGGCATTCAATGGCATCTTGGAATTCATCTTCATCTCCCTTATCAACAGCAAACTCACTTCTCTCTCCTGCACATTCACTTGTGCATTTGGTGTCTTCTCCTGCACCAATTTCTTTACTCTCCAAGGCCCTTCTCTTGACCTTCAATAGGCTGCTCATACCTGCATTTACCCACTCAAAAAAAGCATTAAATACAAAAACAAGAGACCATAATGTCTCCATGAGTGTCCTCTTAATGGACATTCTCATCTTCTCAAGTGCTCTTCCTGGCACTTCCTCTTTTCTTTCTTCTCTCTTATTCTTCTCAATGAGAACCTTCTTCACAACTTCTTCCTCTTGCTGCTCACTTGGCAACCTCCTTATCTTCTTGCCTCTTTGGGCTTCCCTTTTCATGGCAATCTCATTTTGCCTTCTTCTCCTCTTTAATAGGAGAACTATTGGCCACTTTACCCTCTTCTTTATTGGCCATACCCATGCTTGTCTATTCAGCTGCATCCAAGACTCATACTCATCTTTAACCTTAGCTAATTCCTTCAAACTAGCAATTTCTTTATTAAACTCAACATTAGTCATACCTTTTATGCTTGCTTTCCTCTTGCTGCCCTCATATACCTTGCTGCTCTGTAGTGCCTTCAACAATGCTTCCATCTCTGAGATCTTCACCCAAGTCTTTTCCACCTTGGTCTCTTGATCCCTTGTCTCACCCAAGCCTTTTCTCCTTAACTGGTCTTTTGACAATCCACGTGATCTCACCTAGGCCTTTTGCATCCTAGTCTTTTGATCCTCTTTTCTCAATTCCTGCAGCAATTCTTTAGACAACTCTTCAACAAACACAAATTACAAATCCAAGCTTACCTTGCTTTGGATCTTCTTCTTCTAGGCAGTACCTCTATCACTCTTCTCAAAACTTCATCCTTTACCTCACCTAAGTCTGTTTCACCTTAGTCTTTTGGAAAACTATCCAAGCTTCCTCTTGGATCTTCAATAAGCCTTCCTTGGCTTCTTCTCTTCTTAAGCCTCAATGGCTTGGCTGCCTCTCTCTTCACCTGTAACTTCTTCACTTGATTGCTTCTTAACAAAATAAACTCATATCAAAAGCAAAGTTGCTCATACCTTTTCTCCAGCAGAGTCTTCCAGTGCTTGTCCTGCTGATCCTTGCCAATTCCTGGCACAACTGTAACATCATTCACAAATGTAACCATTCCAAATTCTATAGTAACTTATGATCCATTTCTAAGTCCCAAGAGCTTCAAGCTCTGATACCAAATGATGAAAACTGACATTTCATTGTTGGATACCCAATGATGCACTCTCATAGACTGTCTGGACTGTAAAACAGAGCTTAATTACACTATAGACATAATAGTTTCTCTTTTGTACCTCTAGGAATGAGTAATTACCATTCAGATTTCCAATTCAAAAAACTAACACTGGGATGACACATTCTTGGTCAATCTGGTTTGTAAAACCTATCAAAAGATTGAACAAAGGACACCTTAACATCTTTACAAATACCATACAGTCTTATATTCTCTTGGCGACCAATGGCTTATCGTCATTTCTAAATGGAATTCCATTCCTCATTTTTCATACCATTGTTTATTCAAGAATGATCTGTACGTGGAAGGCAAGCTATCTTGATTCAAAACATAAGATGACAGAATTTGGGACGATGATAAGCACATGAGAAACACATCACCATATGTCCATGTCAAGGGCCTACAGAGAGATCCAAATTTTTCACTTTTAATCCCACATCGAGCTGCAAGGATAGATGCTCGCATCAAAATATATACTGCCAAACTAGTATGCTGTGTGTTCAAGCCCGTCAAGAGCATCGAAGGCCCTGCAATCCCCCCAGCAAGTAATGATTGCCACCTTGCAGTCCTATGCGAAAAATAGCATGAAAACAGATTCTTCAAAGATTTTTGTTTTGTTCCTTTTTTTTTCTCTAGCATCAGGTTCAGCTTTTCGTCCTTGTATTCTTTTCCATATTTAATAATGCTTTTTAGCGTTGTCAATTTCGTAGCATGCACTCTTTGAAATGGTGGAATATTTCAAATGCCAGAATTATGCACTGGGCGGCCCAACATCCAGCTTGCATAAATTCACCAGCAATTACATGCTTTCTGACTGTTCTGGGCTGCCAGTTTCTTTTCTATGCTCTTGCTCTTCTCCTCCTCCTTTTTACTAAAACATATTCTCTTCTGCTCTGTGTCCCCCTGTCCTTATAGCAACTTCTCTCTGAAAGAGAAGTCTTTCCTCTCTCTTCTGCGTACTACTCTTCCCTTCTCCTTCTTAATGACTTTTTCCTTTTCTTTTAATAAACCAAAAATCTCTTCTCTAACCTCTGCACCCAATTTGGGCTGAGGATTTAAAACAAGAAATAGTTTGAAATTTTACCAGCATATTCTATTATGGGAAGATTTATCTTACGGTTGAAATCTTTCAACCATTCCCCTCATTTCCTCAACAGCCCCAAAACAATTTTTTTTTTTTTTTTTTCTTTTACTTTTCACAATTACTCTTCAATTTCAACTTTTTAGAGGAAAATACAATAAATTCAAATTTCAATTTAATCATGGCCATGTCTTGTGTAGATGCTCCTGCATCAAATATGTAAACATGAGTATAGGCATGTGTATGTGTTAGTACATAAGCTCAACATGATATTGTAAAAGTTATCATAAAATAATATTAATTATGTTGATCATGATCAAAGAAGTAGATGCCCCTAGTGTAGTATGCCACATTGTAAGAAGAAAGGTCCAACATTTGTATGTGCAAGTAACATGGGTCTAGTGTATGCTTGTATCCCACTCAAGTATAGGTGAAACATGTTTATGTATAAAATCATTTATATGGTATCTATTAACATAAAATAAATATCATAGATGCTAGAAATCTAGTAAACATGTGTATGGTAAATAATTTATGTATTGTTGATTTATATGAATGTTCTCATAATTTATTTGGAATATTTGACTTTTTTAAAAATAATGGAATTTTGGAAAGGAAAAAGGTCTAACCTATGATCCCATATAATGTATTCTCATAGGAGGATCCAAAATAAGAATATTTTACATCAAACTAATGATATTTCTGAGTTACATGCATAAGTGTCATATCTATAACTATATAATCTATGGTACTTTATATATGTCTCACTAGATTCTATGGCTAAAAAGGGGAAATAAAAGGATTATTATTTATTGGAACCCATTTTTTAATGTTATGTGGTTTATTTGGCGTATCTATAATTGGAACATGTATAATTTATCTTAGTAACTAGGTGGACTATGTAGGTGTAGATAAGGATTATGTGGAGTCTAATATGTATCTTTGGTGCAAAGATCTCTCAAGTATCATCCACCTTGGAAATTGGATTGAATTTTACTTACCCTTTTGTGCATGATTAATCTTAATAGGTTTTATAATTATTTGTCTTGGAATAAAATTATCTTGTTCAAGTAGGTGTTCATATTGAATTCTAGAAGCTATAATTACCTTGTTAGAATGAATGTATTTAGTACACCCATTCATTGTGGAAGGTAATGCATGGAGATTATTTATCCAAGTTTATCCCAATAATATATCAAATAATCCCATGTATGTTATAATAAAGAAGGTAGTGACCACATGAACTTGACTAGATTGTAAAGGTAAATAAATCTCATCAATAACATATTATGGTGTCCCATCAAATCCTATAACCATTTTGGTCAAAGGGTGTAAATCATCATTTGTATATACCAAGTAATTTCATGGTACATACATTATCACTAGCACCATTATCAACCATAACACTATGCATAGGTTGATGATCAAACTATGCTTTAACAAACAATGAGTGAAAAATTGAATCATCATCCACAATTTTAATCTCATTGAATGTAATATAATGTCTCTAATCCATAAGAGGTATAGTGCATGTAAATTCACCAATAATATAATATAAGGGGTGTTCATAATATGGTGGAGGAAGATGTGAATTATGCACCATTTTCACTTTTGGATATCTCTTATAATTATATTCTAATGCATTGTTAAATATATTCTAGTTTTGATGGTCACCAGGTTATGATCATGAATCCTTTGGAGGATAATCAAAGGTAAGTTGTTGATTATCAATAAGGTCTTTAATATTATTTTTTTAAGTTATAAAATTTGTTTTTAGAGTTCCCAACACCTTAATGATAGTCACAATATGAATTAAAATCATATCATTTTTATAGAGGTCAACTCATATTAGCCTCTTTGGGAGGAGGGAGAAATATGAGTTGACACTCTAGAAGCTTCATAAGTAACAAAGCTAGAGACTTAGGTAATAATGTAAATTGTGTCTTAGATACAATGGATAATATTATCCATTTAAACTACTATGACACTGCATTAACCATTTTGGTTGCTTCCTTTTTAGTTTTATAGGTTTTACCTTGTATTTTGGTTTGATATAAAACTTGATGGTAGATGTACTCAGTGTGTTTGCTACATACTTAAGATTTTTTAACGAAATAAGTTTCATTACATGATCTTAGACTATATGGCATAATTAATCAAAAGATTTAAACTTCTTGAATAAAATGGACTCATGTAATGGTGCAAGAAAACTTTGATTAAAGATGTGTTGAAGTTCTTTATCTTCCATTGGATTTGTCATTTTCACCAACCTTGTCATGTACCTCAAAAAATGTTCATTAATAAGTTCATTAGTTCTTTTCTTAGCTTATAAATTTATGCACATGACATCTTTTTAGTGATGTAGATAGATAAATGTGCAAGAAACTAATCCATTAGAGGTTTGAATGTTTTCATTGATTAGATTAGTCATTCATAGAACCATATTAAAACATATTATTTTATTATCCTTAGAAATAATTTTGTAAAATGTTTAGAATTTGAAGCATAATCAAGGCATGTTGCATATAAATACATAACTTATTGTTTGGGATCACCCTTGTCTTCACAAAATGTTAACTTGGGTGCAACAAAACTAGTTGGCAAAGGGTGAAAATATATCCCAGGTTCTAATGGATTATATGTAATACATATTGTGATTAAATATCATGAGGTAATTTAGAATAATTTTGGTCAATGTTGGTAACCTTAGCCTCCAATTTATTAATAACTTGGAGAAAATTTTGCACAGTATACTTGTTTGGATTTAGATTTGATATTTGAGAAGTCACCAAAGGGGACAAAAACACCACTTGTGTTGATGAAGACATTGGAACTGAAAATTGAGTTAAATTATTAATTTTTCCCATGAAGGATGTACAATGAGTTGTACCATCTAAGGGTTCACCATTAATGTATGTGTACACAATAGCCTGAGCATGCTTATTATTTTCTCTTGTGTAACATGTAATAATGCATTAATTAATTCTTAATTTTTATTTATATGGTAGATTTAGGATTCTTTATTTTCCATTTTTAAACTATATTTATTAACATTTTCCATATTTTTAAAATGTAAACAAAGATTTTGAAGTCATAAAAGAAATCATATATGTAAAATACTAAAATTAAAAACTGTAGTAGGCTAAAAACTATATAGTGAGCTAGGAGTTGCATAAGAAGACTCATAGATCAAGTTCACCAAATGTTTAAACATTTTTTAAAATTGGGTATAAGTGTTAAAGTGGTAGAATATCCTCATCAAATAAATAAAATAAAACTACTATAGAGTATGCCAATTAAGCTTATTTAGATAGAACAATTTACTAAATCTATAAAATTAATAAATATGAAAAGTATAATTCAAATTGATATTATAATAATTTAAACTCAAAGAAGGGATACTAATTTGTTTATTTTACATATGTGCAATTCGATCTGACTAAGGTTGAAGACAATGTATAGTTTAATGGTTGATGCAAAGTTGTCAAAGCACAATAAAATATTACATGATATGTTTCATCGATGACCACATGTACTTTTTTATGTTTCTCAAGGTTTCATAAATCTCATAGCCTAGAAACTACCAATGTGTCCTCAACACCCTCATAGTCTCATTTAGTAGATGTTAAGGTAACTTAGAATATGTTAAGGTAGTTTGGAGAATCCTAGGTTTCTCTTTTATCAGTGTATGCTTCATCAAGGATTTCTAAACTATTGTATTTGATTAGGCATATGCATATGCTTACCTTGCCTAAGATCCTTTAAGACTGTCTTGACTATGGATTCATATTTCATTCTACTCCCTCATGATTAATTCCATTTCCATAACTTTATCACTATCATTCAACCACTGTTGTAAGCTAATCACTCCATTCTTAGTTTTCATATGTATTCCATTATCACCACACATATATCACTACTCATTATCACATCCATATCAAGAATCCAAGTCTTTGGTGATCCCTAAGGTGGTTAAGAATCATTTTGGTCTTGAATATGTGTTGTATATCCTTAATCCATGCTAAAATAATAAATATTCACCTATAGCCAAGGTGAAAACATAATCCAGTATGCTTCATGGAAAGTTGTAGATAGAGGAGGCTAGAAGAATTCATCAGTAAAAGGGTTTGATTTAACTCCCTAATAGGTTGTTTTTAATGGATGAGTGAGTTCATCAATCATGTCATTGATCTTCTAAAAGTCTCACCCTATCTCAATCTATACAAATAATAGTGGATAATCACCTATAGTCATATGCTAAAACATAGTCAGACTACCTTTACAAAACAAGTTTTTTTTGTATTAGGTTTGGAGAGGATAACAAGAATGGTTTTAAATGTTTTTATTAAATTTAAAAAGGTCCTTATTGTGGACCAAGGAGACATAACCTGTAGTTAGTCATGAATAATGACTCACAGTCAATGCCCGAGTTGTAACCTATAAGCTTTTGGAGAATCAATAGGTTTGTTCCAAAGAGAGAAGATAGAGTTTGTATGAGTAAAGAGTTTTGAGACAATTCAAGGATTAAGAAAAGTTAAAAGATGTAGTGATAAGGTCCTAAACCTAAATCAGACAACCAATGTGCATCTACAACCAACTTAGTATAAATATATAGCTAAGTGAAGCAAAACTGAGTCTTATGCATTGGATTAAAGGTGAACTTATAAGATATGAAACATGAAGAGATGTTTGATATTAATAGGGACTTGAATTAGGTTCAAGTCCATTAAGGATGTTAATGTGGGTTTTTAGACATAAGACACAGTCCTAGTCCTAAAAGCACCTACAACCATGTAATACAATGTCTGAACCAAAGATGCAACATAGTGAAGAACAAAGGTGTTTGAAAGCGTTTATAATCTTATTTAAGATTAAAATAGGTTAAAAATAATTTTAAAGGATTATATTATAGTATGTGAAGCCTCAAAACTCCTAAACATAGTCAGGTGACTACCTAAGGGCATATAGAAGCTATAAACTCAAGATAGGCAGTTAAGCCTAAAGGGAAGGAAAAAGATGAGATAATAAACACTAAGGTCTATCTTAGATAGGCAATATAGTTAATAAATAATGTTTAAGACAATGTATATGGTGTGGAGGATAGTAAATATGAGATTTAAAACCTCATACACACATAGTCATAGACACACATTCAATGCATATAACTAGTCTTGGGGAGGTTTGTGGTTTTGAAACCTCTATAGGTGTTTTTATGTTCTCAAATTTGGTACAAATGATCATTATCACTAGATTAATCTATCTATTCTATTCTCAATATTAGCTAATCAGTGGAAACATTTAATATTTTATCTTAGACATACCTCAGTCAGTTAGCAGTTAGTGATGAGACCAAGTGAACTATTTTGAGGTTAGAAGATAAGATAGGAAGCTTATACTTCATAAGGGGGTTTGTGAGGAAAAGAAAGGTGATGAAAATTAGTCATATACTCCATGGGATTATTTCACTCATATTTCAAGTCAATATTCCATTAAGAGATAGTTTATAGAGACAAACCTTAAACTTAGTAAGAGACCCTCCCACCATGTTGAGATAGATCCAGGTTTTCTTTGTACATTGTTGGTCATAATAATGTTGTGGAGAATCAATGAAAATCTAAGGGAAGTGTTGGAGTTAGGATTATACAAATAAATTATTTGTTTATCCCTTAAACCTTCTATTGGCTTACATAGTCTAGACAATCATTCGAAGCACATTTCAATACATTTATATCTTAACACATTTTTTGCATGGGAACTCAATCTGTTTAGGAAAGTTGAAGGGTTTAATGGAATTAATATCCATAACAAGAAGTTTTGGTTTGGAGGTCCATATTGTAGATGGTGGACCTTTAAAACCCTTGCTAAAACCTTGAAAGTTATTCGATGAAGGAAATATGCTTAAAAATGCATCCAAATGAAGTGTTTGAGCCATTAAATAGTTTTTTTGGGTCTTCTTAGCTCTCCTAAGTATCAAAACATCCTATTGGTTATAATGTGCAGAGGTCATGTTGTACAAACTAGGTTTGAGAAGGCTGATTTAATACTATGAGCAAGGAAATTAAGGGTATTTGCATATATAATGGACTTCAATTAAGAGAATGGGTCTTAAAGTCCCTAAATAGCCTTGTGAGAACCATATGAAAGGGTCTCCATGACTAGTTCTATAGGAAAATATACTTGGGTGTTCAAATAGGAAACTATATGCATTCAAATAAAGGGAAAATGGATTATTCAATCCAACACCATTATTATAAGGGAATTTAAGATGTTATTCATGTTAAAGATAGTGGATAAGATCCCTAAAACTCACAATGAAGCCAAAACTCTAAGAACAATGTAGTAATATATGTGTGTCTATTAGCTTTATTAAAAAATTTCATTTAGAAGAGGAAGCAAGAGGTAAAATGAATTCATAATGATAGATTAAATCTTAATGAATGACATTATCATGTTTTTAAAGGAAGGTATATAATATCTAAGCTACAAAAGAGATACTATATTTTGTCATTCTAACCTTAAGACACCTAACACTACTCAAAAAGCATGTTTCTTCCCTGAGAGGTGACTTCACATGCTCACTATTGTATGGATATTTTCCTTGGGATGTTGGATAGTTTACGAGAGGTGGATGGATTATTATACTAGTGTTTTATGAAATTATTTCAAAGATTTAACCCCTAAACTCTATGAATTATTGTTAAGAGTCCTAGGTACTCTTAAACCTCTCTAAAACCCTAGTTAGGACCCAACTAGAAATATTTGAGGGAAGAGGAATTAAAAAATATTTAAATCACTTGAAAAGGGCTTAATTCATGTTGTACACTTAAGAGGGGACTTTGGGAATTGTAATTTATTGTATGGATGGTGTATGAACCTATCATAAAATAATGTTTCTTTAGGAAAAAGAGAAAAAAAAGAGGGACAAGGTAGTTTAATAATTTGTAAGACATTAGAGGTATTTATCTAAGAATTGTTTCACTTACTAAAATAATGATGTTTTCACCTATTTTCTTGGAATTAACTCTACCAACCTTCACTAATTAGCCAGGTTGTGAACCTAGTCAAAATGGCCTAACTACTCAATAAGAGTAAAATTGTATTTGGAGGAACTTATGGGTGTAGAGAGACTATGTGGATTTAATGAAATATATAAAAACATCCATAATTAACCCTTGAAGTAAGAAATATCCATATTTATGAGCATTCATGAAGGTTTCTTAGCGGTTATATGGATATGGTAAATCCACAAGAAGAGGTAAATAATTGATGCTATATAGAGGTTGGTTATTTATGTCTATTCAATGTTTTTAATAGATAAAGGAGAGGTAATTTAATGAATATGGTATTAATAGACCTTTCATGGGTAAAAGGTTACTAAAAATAGACTTTGACCATCATACAAACAATCTCTAAAAGTATTTCAATGCATGGAAGACTGATGTAACTATCATGTAGAATATAGTTATGGTCTTTTGACTTATTCAAAGACTTCTACACTAATCTCCCTCTTTCTCTATTCATGTACTTATATTTATTGAGTTTAAAAGGCCTAATTTGAACATCCCTTAGGTTGGTATCACAAAATTCTATTGAAATTGTATCTTATACCTTGAATTAATAAGAAAATATTATTGCAGACTTATTCATTGGTATTAGTGTGTATCTTTATTATTGACTCAAATAAAAGTATGAGATTCATCTTCTTTTAAAAGTCCTCTCCTTCGCCGAATTCTATGTTATCATTCTCTACATCTCATATGAAGTGTTAAGAGCTAGAATTTATGTGTGTTGAAGAGTGAGTTAGTTTGTAGTGTCTTATATATACCTCCATTCTTTTACTTTCAAGCTTGAGACCTTTTATATAACCTCCATATGAAATAATCATGTTTAGGACTATGTTAATAAATTATTGTTGATAAGTTATTTCCATTTGATTCACAAGTGTGCTTAGGGATAAGGTTAAGAGAGGATCATTGAAGAATTGGTACATCACCATCCCTAGTATAAATTTTCATTTTAAGTTGTCATTCTAACTCTTTTCACCCTCAAAGCAAATAGGTTTTAGAATAAGGATTCATAATTAATATATTAGGAGAGTTAGCCCCATAAGCTAGACATTTGGTCTAGATATAGTTCATCCACAACCATTAGAACAATCCCATGTTAGTCCAGATTCGAAGCAGAATTGAACACTCTCCTTCATAGGGTGAAACTTGGGTTGCTAATAGGAAGAAAAAAACTCAGCACAAGTCATTAAACTAAAAGGAGGAGGTGGAGGATTATCCTTTTTTAGCTAATCACTCTAATATTAAGGCTCAATTTATGGAGGATCAGGGCCACCCATACATATATGGGGTCTAGAGGATATGAATAAATAATAATGCCCCACCTAGGAGGACTAGTTACACCACACTACTAAGAGGGATAAGACTAGTAGGTGAACCCTTTCAAAATGGACTAGTGGTGGACTTCACATGAGGAGGCATCAAAATTTTACTCCCCCATTTATGAGGAGGGGTGGATAAATGGTTGTGATAGTACAAGTGGATTTTATAATATCTAGGTAATGGTGGTGGAGAACCATGTGGAGGAAGATATGGGGTGACATGGATCATAACATAGGGAACACTCTCACAATTCTTGAGTAAATCCTATAGATCCACGATTTTATTGGCCTTATTTTTTATTTGAGATTGAATCTACATAAGGATTAAAGATATCACATATACCTTGTCATTAATAGATAAATGAAAAGATTTTAATGCATTATTAAATATAATACAATTTATAGTTTTCCATAATTGAAATAGATTAATAGCTCTAAAATTTTTTCTTAAAAGAGCTATATATGTTTTCTAATTAATAAAATCCCCAAAGAGGGCCAAATGCCAAAAAAAGGCTCAATATAGAAGGTATGAAAGAGACTGTGACTCCATTGCCAAGTATATTGAGCTTTGGGGCATGTCTAAAAGCTATGCTTGAAGGAATCTAATCTAGAACAAGGTGGGTACTTGGGTTGAGAAAAGTCAAGATGAGAAAGACTCTCTCCAAGTGGAAGGCCTTGATAAAATAGGCACCAAAGAAAGTGAGTAAGCTTGGGTTTAATATTAATAGTTTATATTATGTTGAGTTGGGCAAGCCAAGTCCTAGGTGAGGAATAAATACTCAAATCCTATTGAGCTCACGTAAATCCATAGAGAATGGAATAATTACTTGATATAGATGGCATAGGGAGTAATTATTGAAATGAGTATCACATTTCTATGGTGTCTCAACATACCCCCATTTTTTTTTTAAAAATAAGGACCCACTTTGTCAAGTAACCTTCCTTATTTTGGGATGGGTGGGGAAACCTAATCTTATTTTTTGAAAATTAAACGTACATAATGACACTTCTATTATTACAAACTAAAGGTATGTTCAGGCTTGTCTCAAGTTATATCTCCAACCTTTTGTTTTTTTCATGCATGTTTATCTTTTTTTTTTTGGATTATAATGATTCATGAAGTTTACTGATTTGATCTAGGAGAATGACGGGTTTGAAATCTTTCAGACTAACCAGCTTATGTGTTTGTCATGTTTATGTTTATTTATGTTTTATCTTATGTAGATGGTTCTTTACTTAGAATTATTTCTACTTCTCTCAGACCCCTATCGATTCACCAAATTCTACCAAGTGGCATTCACTTACTTTATTAGAGTCCCAAAGTCAATTGAAGTATGATTTATACTTAAATGTTATAAAAATGTTTTATGCTACTACGTGTGATAATCATGCCAACCCATGACTTTTTAGAAACTAGAAATCTCTAAAAGGAATCTTGGGTGAGTGAAAGGTTAGGATAATTACAAGTGTCATGATCCCACTCACCCAAAAACTGATAGAATAAAGTTTAGTATACAAAATCCTTAAGGCCAATGGAGTAACAATAGGCATCCATGTGTTATGATCTCACAAACCTAGTGACAAGTAGATTCAAGTTCAATGTATGAAAGTCTTAAGGCTAACAAAGGAGAAAAAAATGTCTACTTGTCATGATACCACTCAATTGGAAAATATTAGATTGAATTTTAGTGTATGATAGTCTCAAGGCCAATAGAGTAGTGATAGTCATCTATGTGTCATGATCTTGTAGACCTACCACTATCAAAGTAGTTTGAGAAGTTTCTAAGTCTCTCAACCAAACTAAGTGTTGATATGTAGCTACATATCATCATCTCTCTAAACTAGATCCTACACATTGATGGAAGGAGGTAAGGCACTATCGATATAATGATATCCCTCCATGTGCCATTATCTTACAAGCTCAAGAATAAAGAAAAGAGTTAACAAAGAATGAGCCAAGGTAAAAACACTGTGATGTTTTTAAGGAAATAGAATGTCACCAAGCATGAAATGGAGGTGACAAAGCACTAAGAATAAAATAAAGAGAAGTCACCTAGACTCAAGGATTACAAAAGGGGATTACACTTTTTATGGAAAATTCAAAATATGAAAATAGAAAAAATAAAAAGAAAGCCAAAGCTGTTGGTGCCATTAATCTGCATGAATTGGTCGACTAAGTGCATTTAATTCAATAGAGGTAAAGAATCCAAAGTCAATATATGTGATCAATGAAGTCAATTACAGATACATTAACATATAATAAATAGCTTCTAATGTGAATTTGAAATCTCTTATGATAAAAAAATCCACATTTTCATAGAACTAGAGCTCTTAAGTGCTAAACAGTGGCTTTTGTTTCATACCTTCCATTACCCCCTTTGCATATTCCATTTTAGGAGCTAAAAAGTACACAGATACAAGGTTTGATGAGGTTTACCTCAATCATGAATTCAAACATTATTATGCTATATGGGAGGAATTCAAAGCAATAGAACCTTGTGGCCTTTGAGATCAGCTCTTAACTTTTATATGAAGATACAAAGAGGACTTGGTGGCAATAAAATCAATAGGCCTACATAATGCTCTAGAAAAACATAAGGTAATGCCTTCCATTGACATATTATTTTATTTATTATCAATTGGCCAAATTTATGGGAAAATCTTGTATTTTTTCCAATGTAGCACCCTAACAACATATATTAGTGGACCTCCCTTTCAAAAAAACTATATGTTCCCCCTTAAAATAGCCTACAATCAAGCCCTAGTTAATTTGTGGATATATGAAAATAATTTAACCAATAAGTTACGTGAATGGGCTAGAAACCCTAGTACCCTAACAATCATAGTCCTTATTTATACTATTCTTATTTCCATCTTTAGTCTTAGAATCTGAATTGCTATGGGTTTGCTAAATCAAATGTAAGTTATCCCTAGTATAACCTACATTAATGATGTTTATATTCCCTTGTTGGACACCATCTTTAATTACACTAAGGCCATATCTATTGGTGAGATCCTTAGTGCCAATTTGATCATTCAAATCCTCAATTCAACGAATAGACTTGATGATAACTTTTATATGATTTCATATTTGGTAGACTCAATAATAGGGAATTTTCACTCAACTTTCAAGAAACCTTGGGAGCCATGAACTCAATATCTTAAGAATTGAATCTATAATGAATTCAATATGATTCATATACATAAATTTAATAATAATATAACTATACTGATTGAGACCTTATATCCAATGGCATACCAAGCCATACATGGTAAAGACATTCCCAGATTGTTTGATCAAACCCAAATAAAAACTAAATATTGGTGACTATTGGATATATCTAGACCATATGGTCATCATAATAGAGGAAAATAGAGTTAATCCTATGTATCTACCCTAGTTAGTCCTAGATAAGGTGGAAGAGCAGGAAATTGTAGCCTAGCTAGTTGATTATGAGGATGTTAGACTAAGAAGTGCCAAACAAGGAGATGTCCACCCACATCTAATTAGAATTGGTGAGATATAATACACCAAATGGGAGTATTTTAATCCAATTGGAAAAATTAGAACACACTATGATTTAAATTTGGTACCTTACAAGCAATGAGATCTAAGGCAAAGAGTTAAGAAGTACTTGACTAGAGTCATTGGAAAGGTGAAGATTGATTAATACCATATATCATATCCATATGATGAAGTATTCATGAATGGGTTGAATGATACATAGGTCCACACTAGAATGAACTAGGTAAATATGTCCATAGTGTTAGCTAGACACATGGACTATCATCCAAGAACTACTAAGGAAGAGGCTAGGAAAATTGAAATTTGAGGCCAACTATTAGGTTTCAAAACCTTCTCAAGGATCCTTCCTAAGGATAAGAACAAGATGGTACATTAGGAAAATAACCTATGGGAAGTGGATATGAAGTTATCCAAGGACCTCCCTAACATCTCATCCTAGTGGTCACAGTTGTAACAACCACCCTAGTGTTCACCCTTCCTCATTTGGATGACACTACTCATGGTCTCATAACTATAACTAATTTCAAAGGATTGTTCTCTATAATACCTTTTCATCCATTCACAATAGTATAAAAGGTAAGTCTCTCATATTTATTCACTCCTATTTCTAGTTTGGCTCCATTCACACCCCTAGTCCAAACCATTACACCTCCACCTCCATCAATATCCTCTTCCCTATGACAAGTATCCACTTCCCTAGGTTTACCCCCAATAGTCATTACTGATATCACTTCATCATCACTTGTTACCACATTAGATTCACCTATTGTTGTTTCACCTATTCTAGCATCAAATTTTACTCCTCTTAGACCTCCCCTTCTTATATACAAGAGGAAGTAAGGAGATCTCTCAATTTATCCTTAGATCACCCCAATGAAGGAGACACCACAATAAAAATTAGAGGGAGGATTGGATAAAATAAAATGTTCTAATGTGTTATAACCTATAGAGGTGATAAAGAGTGAAAAGAAGTGGTTTACTGAGGAGTAATGGGAGGATAAAATAGAGAGATCATTGTCTAACACCATTAGTGAGACCACAAAGAGTGATCTCAATGATGAATGGTTATCAGAGGAGGCTTAATCAGGTGACACTGAGATCCTAAAGACTAGTTTGATCTCAATTGAATTGCTTCAAGACCCATATGGAAAAAAAGAAATTTAAGGAAAGTCTAAGACCCTATATTCTACACATAGACAATTAATAAACATATCTCTAACCTTAGCACCTCCCAAAATAATAGTGGCACCTACAACAATAGTTCCCCTGATTGCTTTCTCTCAAGTGGTAAGTACACAAGCTCATCAATCTTTACCTACTATTGTAACTGATATTCTAGTAAGTGTATTTTTGTAATGCCTAATCTACAAGCCCCTATAATCAAGGTTGTGGTACCCCCCCAACCAACCTTCTAGAGATCTTAATGGCATTACCTTCATGATGGTGATATTTTCTTTATATAATTTGCTTAGTACCCTTCCTACCTATTCATTATTTTATTCCTCAATCCCTTCAAATATTTGGTTTCCAACACTATTTTGGCTTCCCCATTTACTCCCTCCCAACCATACACTCAATTAGGCCCACCAATTAGTCATGCATCCCCAATGAAAGATTCAACCATTATAACATAGAAAGGGGTGGAAAAAAAAAGATAATACCATAGTGACCCCAAAGTAGGTCACTAGTTGTAGAAGAGATATTCCCCCTTTTCCTCAACTTACATCCTCTCATCCAAAACCTATACCCATATTCCACTCCTAAAGAGCAATCAAAACCTTTACAACAACCAACTACCGTAAACATTCTTGAATGGATCCATATACTTCAATAGGTAGATGAAGGTAGACATGACTTGGTTATTATTAAAAAACCAATAATCAAGTTTCATTTTTATAGAGAAATGAATATTATGAGGAAGTTTAAAAGGAAAACTATAATAGATGAAGGATAGAAGGTAGAATTGGAGTAGATAAAATATGTATTGTCTTTAACAATGAGAAGAAAATTGTTCCCCTTCGATATTGTCAATTATATAGAAGACACCTATACCTTTGTAGACACTATGGAGGGAATAATAAAAGAAATTTTTAGAGGCTTTGATCAAGATATGGAAGAATTGAAAGGGATAAATTCCATACAACCTTCAAGAGACATTGTGGATAATGTGAAAGGAGTAGCTCAAAACCTATATGACATTATCCATTTAATAAGAAGTGCAAAGAATGAATCATAGCCCAAGTGGGGAGATGTATTCACCCTTTATGATAAGATGAAGATAATGGAGGCCAAACTCCATTTATTAAGCCAATCAGCCTTGAACAAAGTTTATAACCACCTAAACTTAATAACTAATCTAGATGCAATATGGGCCTTGAACTATATAGCTTCTAGGAGGAATAACTTTATTATATAGCATCAAGAGATATAAAATTTAGTTTAACAACTCACCAAATATGAAGATTAGGTCATTATAATTTTGGGTGAAATGAGAATCAATAGTGTGATTAACCCAAGTGGGGAATTTATCCTCAAGACCATCTTTGAAGACCTTTTCTAGACAACAATAAATAGTTTCAAGGTAGAAGTTGATGGAGCAGTATATAAGACCCAGGATGACTTGCTATAATTGATAAATTTTTCTAAAAGTAGGGTTGTCGACATAGAGACTCTTTATGTGGAGCTTGGGGATGAATTAAAACCACCTATAAACTTTTTGGTTAGACTCCCCTAGCTCTTCAAATCACCTCTATTAGACTTTGAGGCAATCAAACTATAATTTTAGGTGAGTCACACCCTCTCTTTTCAAATTTAGGTGAGCATATAAGCATCTTTGACTACCCTACCTCTGCCAGTTATTTTAGTTGTAACTACTTTTCAAATGCCTATACTAACTACAACTATAATTCATGTTACAAATGTAATGATTGCCAGGGCCCAAGTATCAAAAAATACCACAACATATTCATAGGTAATTCCCCCTTGAATACATCAATTTATTATAACATAATGTTGTTGTAATAATTGTCCTTTGTGAATGATTTTCTATGTCGTGGCCATGTATGTCTTACTGATGATGAAACTTTGAGCATGACTTGAAGGATGTGACATACCCATCCCAACCCTATATATACATGTACCTCAACATTTCAAAGGGAGGAGAAATTTTGATATTCAATATAGATAGAGACCTTTTCAGTTATTTTTAAAAATCTATGTTGCATAGCTTTATCTTTCATGTCTATGTTATAATCTTTATACATTTTATCTAATCGGTAACTTAGTTTATTAATATATGATATAGAAATTTCAAGTAGATTATGGTTAATTATTAAGGTTTTATTAATTTAAAATATGTAACAAAATTTTTAGGTTTGTAAATCTTATTTTCTTGCAATAAGTTTGATATGTTACTCTAAATTTGTGTAGAAATGTCATTTGATGCAACTTCCTAGACTGAGCTATAGCTAGTTGAAGGTTATGTTTGGTATTAATTATAATATTTTGTTAATAAATGCTACAAAAACCTTAATAAGAAAAACCTTTAGTCGATAACTAGGAATTAACTATATTTTATTCTTTAGACCTCTTTACTATGTTTGTCACTTATGTGTGCTAAAGTAATAGACTAAAAACATTAGTCCCTTGGTCTTTATCCTTGTTCTAAAGATGATTATAAAGAATTCATGTTCTTTATTTATAGATCCTCTTTCCTACCTTAACCTTCCCTCCATTTACAATTTATTAGGATCTTGCCCACTTTAGTTGAGTCCATCTCCATTCCATTCAACCCAAGTGAATCTAGGATTCATATCCAAATTCAAACCATCCTAGTTAACAGTTGGTTCACCCATTCCACCACTAGTCATTTCAAGACACAATACCTATAACTCATGCCCTAGAGTGAAGTCGATATGCATTGAGATTACAAAATGTTAGAGGTTACCTCATGATTGTTCTCTAAGGTGTATAAAACCCACATCAATAGAATAATATAATTTGGCACTAGAAGGAGGGACTTTTTCATTACTAAAGTGGGAAATCATCAAATTTATACTAGATATACCTAAAATATTGATAAGATTTGACTCTATCAACAACCTATTATATCAACCCTTATAAACCCACTAAAAGGTTAGGTCAAATAAAGTTATCTAGAGGAGGTCCTAGGCTCAATCATATTCTCCAAAAAAAATACAATACATTTGAGTTAATAGGCTTACCCATGGTTAATTGGTTCTACCTTTAACATTTTAGGAGGTGTTGATGATTTGCCTCAGAGTCCTAAGAAATACCTCCCTCTTTTTTCCCCTTTAGGAGGTAGGACTATTGTAGAGCATGTCAACACCTTTAGAACAACTTTGGTAATAATGAATATGATCCACAATGATATAGCCTGTAGTATTTTTACATTTACATTGCAAGATGCTACCCATGACTAGTTCCTCAATGTTGTTAAAGGGTTGATAAGGTCTTGGAGTGAGTACCAAAATGCTTTCCTAGGATAGTTTGGCCAAGTTACCATCCCTAGTGTAGTGTAACAACACTTTTCTAGTATGAAAAGAGATCCCAATAAACCTATTAGGGCATTCAATGTAATATTTAGAAATATGTATATCCAGGTAGATACTTCATATAAAATAACTATTATCTTGGCCCTTGAAATGTAAAAAAATGTTTTAGATCCTACCATTGCAGTATTCATGTATAGGGAAGTTGGTGTTACTAATTTTACATAGGATTATGCCAAATCAATAAAGGTTAATAGACAAATGGACCCCTAGTCTCAAAGATTAGTAGGGATAAATATTTATCAAACCTACCCCATGCTAAATCCAATTTGAAATGCTAATCAAAACACTATGGCCTATAGTCAAACTCAGGTCCATATGCAGTTACATCTATCACATGCTATACTGAACCAGTATTTGAGTTTCCTAAATAAGTCTATCCAAGATACCAAATCTAATAGAGTCCATGATTTAGTCTTATTCAACACTTCCACTAGCCAAGTTACTACTACTAACTCTAATAAAATTTAACTAGATACTATTCAAATGATGGTACAAAACTTATGAAATGAGTTCTTAATCATGCAAAAATAGATGGGAAATACTGGAATCTAGAATACCAACTAGAACTTTGACTATTCAAGGTAAAATATACCATTCAATAGGCCTAGAAATTACATGAAACAACCACCTAATAAGGGGCATAAGATGAATATTTTGGAGGCAACATTGCCCAACTGATGCAAAGTTCATAACATAACTCATCATAGAGAGTTGAGCTACATAAATTTTTTCACAACATTTGAGATCTTTCAAGAAGAAATGTATAGACCAAAAAATTCAATGAGTCAATCTGAGCCTTCTCATTCTAATACCTATATCCACTCTAGCACTTCTATGGTCTTTGACATGTATGATTTAACCTTTCTAGTGGAAGATGATAATGAACCAGAAGATATTAGAGATGAAGTACATGACTTATAGTAATTTCATATAAGTAATTAAAACATGAGGAGAAAAAAACCTTTCACTACTTCTATGCATCCAAACAATAGTGCCACCACTCCTCCAAATACAAAAAATAGTAATAAACCACCTCCCCAAAAGGAGAAAGATCAACCATAACCAACAAAGTCATAGAGTAGAGGAGGAGACAATATTGTAGAGGATGTGAAGAAGATCAAAGATAAAATCTCCCTACATGAGTTGGATTAGATCACCAAATAGAGGGAGATACTACTAAAAGCCTTGAATGGAAGTTCTTCTATAGGAAAGTCTAAGACTGTGCAGGGGAATGTAATGATTTATAAGGACAAACATGAGGTCCCACCAATCCTATTTTCAATTAGAATGTTCATAATTATTTGGTGGACTTGAGAATGTCAGCCAATGTGATGGCCATAGCTATATGTAAGAAAATGGGGTTAACCCTAAATAAATAAAAAAGAGTGGTCCTATAGTTGGACAAATCTGTAGTACCTTATGTCAGGGAATTGTTGAACATGCACATATAACTAGCCTTAGAGCCATGCATACAAAAGTACATTAATATCTTGGTGCTCAACATCCTAGAATCTTATAGTCTATTACTCAACTAAGATTGGTCAAAAACATTAAATGGGTACATAGATGCTAATTTCTCACATATGTCACTTCCATGGAAAGGTGTGCCTAGTAAAATCAGGATTGACTGGGATCAGAAAATGAATTACTTGATCAATGAATACAATGTAAAAATTATAAGGTCAATAATGTGTCCTCACATGCTATTATTTATACCTTCACTATGGAACATGGGACCCCATGCCAAGAATTTGAAGGATCTTCATAGTTATGGACTCTGTATTTTGTTGGAGCCCAATCTAAACAAGGTTCTAGTGTAAGTTTAGCCCTCGCAAATATAAAGGGGGAACGATATTTTAATGCATATAAACTATATTTACTTTTTATAAATAACCAAACTGAATATGAGGCCCTAATCCTAGGTTTACAATTCACCTTGAAGCATGGAATTAAGTATCTATAGATATTTAGTGATTTTGAGCTAGTGGTCAACCAAATCAGAAGAAAGTATCAATGAAAGTTGGCTTATCTAACTAAATAAAATCATATAGCCTATAAATTTCTTGAATATTTTGAGGCTTTTAACATTAGATCCATCCCAAAGGAAGAAAACCAGGCAATAAACACATTAGCAAATTTAACAACTAACTTGGCACCACTCTAAGAGTATAAGATTCAAAGATTTTTGGTGGAGCAAGTGAATTATCCCTCAGTCCTTGATAATATAGAAAAATTATAGGTCTTCAAGGATGATCTACAGATTATCTAGTTCATAAATAATTTTGGGACTTTTAAAGACCATATTATAGATGAAAAGGACTTCAAATGTCTAGAAGCAAAAGACCTTGGGGATGATGGTATCATGCAACTCAAAGATAATAGATTCCACATGGGGATGGTATCCTTAAAAGTATCTTTGAATTGGATCCACAAGATAGAAGGTAATAATAACCAAAGATAGATTAATCTAATTTTGTCAAAGAATATATGGGAATTGAGGAGCCCCCCTAATATGTCAACATTGGTCAGGCTTACACTTAGATTAAAAATCAAAATTTGAAGGATATATTGATGGAGTATAAGGACATGATTTCTTGGATGTATGAAGACTAGAATACTTTTGATCCCAGGGTAATCACCCATACTATTCCCTTAAGTCCAAATAACAGACCCTTCAAGTAATGATAATGGATCATGAATCCCATTTTGGAGCCTCTTATTTATACTAAAGTTTAGAAGCTATTAGATTCCAATATCATATTTCCTATCAAACATTCTACCTTGGTGGAAAACTCACTACCCATCAAGAAGAATGGAAAAATAAGGCTATGTAAACTTTAGGAACTTGAACTGATCTTTATAGAAGGTTAATTATCCTCTAACTTCTCTAGATAGAGTAATACAAACTATCAATATGTTTGAAATGATGTCTTTTTTATATGGTTTTTGAGGATATAACTAGGTGTTGGTGGAAACACATGATCGAATGAAGGCAACCTTCACCACAAAGTGGGTACATATGCTTATAAGAGGATGCATTTCAACCTCATCAATATTGGGGAAATATTCTAATGAGCCATAGACCATGTGTTCCAAGGAATTATTGTTAAGTGAATCATTATCATCTATATCAATTACCTCACTTTATTTCTTAAGAATAGATCAGATCATACAAATCACATGAAAAAAGTGTTTGATAGATGTAAGAAATATCAAGTATCCCTGAACCTAAAAAGGAGTATCTTTGGGGTCATAGAGGGTAAGTTGCTTGGCCATATAATTATTAAGGATGAGATTTCCATTGATCCAAAATTAATTCAATCCATTTCAAATATAACATCTCCCAATAGTAGAAAAAAATTGAAATCATTCTTTGTTAATTTAAATTTTGTATGCAAATTCATTTTTGGTTTTGTAAAAATTGTCAAGCCACTGAATACTATGTTGAAAAGGGATAATAAGATAGAGTAGATAGTCAAGGCTAAGATTTCCTTCTAAGATATCAAGACAACTATTACTTAGTTTCCAATATTGATTATTCCTAACTTCATCAAGGATTTCTTTCTACATTCCTTTGATTTAGAGCATACCATTACTGCAGTACTCACCCAAAAGGTAGATGATAGTGAACACCCAATTGCCTTTATGAGTACTAATTTAATGGATATTGAATTAAAATTTTCAATGATAGATAAAAAAATGTATGCATTTTTAAGGCTATGAATAAGTTCAAGCACTATATCCTAAGGAATAAAATTCATGTGATAGTCCTAGACCTAGAAGTCAAGCTCATGCTTAGCCAAAATGAATTAGGAGAAATAAAGGGAAAGTGTATGGTAAATTTGTAAGAGTTTGATCTAGATATTAGACTAGATAAGATGGTGAGAGGCTAGGGAATAATCTTTCTGATGGCTAAATAGAACCATGCAGTTAGGTCAATAAAGTTAATGAATTCCATGTGGTAGGAGGTGAGTGGTATGCTATAATCATTTATTGTCTAGTCATGGGAGCATACCCCCATTGAGTTGAATAGAGAACAAAGGTGCAATTTGAGGCTCAAGCACACCAAAAAAATGATAAAAGGGGAGTCCTTTACCATAAAAATTATGAGGGTATCTACCTTAGATGTGTCTCAAGAGAAGAAGCTACAAATATCTTGGACAACCTAGATCAAAAATAGGTAGTAGTCATCATTATAGGACCACAATGCCCACAATATGTTGATAATGGGGTAGTATTGGACCACTATTTTTAGAGACACCCACAACCATGTTAAGACTTTCCATGAATCCTAATTATTTGAGAAGAGGGATGCTAATGCCATTATGCCACTTCACCTTGTCATTGAGGACCATCCTTTTATATAATGGGGTGTTGACTTCGTTGGAGTGATCAATCCCAATTCCTCTATAGGGCATTAGTTCATTCTTATCACCACTAATTATTTCACCAAGTGGATATAAGCAGTGGCCACCAATAAATCTAGAGCTCAAGATGTCATTAAGTTTATTGAGGTGTATATATTAACAAGATTTGGTACCCCCATATATTTGGTCAATGATAATAACCTAGTTTTTCAATTGGTTGAATTCATAGAGTGGGCCTACAATAATTAGATAATGATCAAGTCCTCTTCAAACTATTACCCCTAAGGGAATAGAGTTACCCAATCCACAAATAATAACTATATTGATGCCATTAAGAATTTAGCTTAGGATAAGATAAGATAATGGCACTTATTGTTTAATTATGCATTATGGGTAGATATAACAAGATAGAAATACCCTCAAGACTTCACCTTTCCTGTTGGTGTATGGATGTCAACCTATTTTACTTATATTTTAAACTCCCAACCTATCCATTTATATAAGACTACATGAAAGATGATCTAAGAGTTTAGTCTAGATTATTGGAAATAATCTAGCTTGAGGATATAAATACTAAATCACTACAAAACTTCAACAAACACCAAAACATTAAAAGGTGGTTTGATAAAAGATCCAAGATTAAGGCCTTTTAGATCTTAAACATGGTTCTCGTATGGGATAAATCTCATGAAAAAAGGGTAAGCATGATAATTTCACTCCCTTGTAGATTAGACCATATCAAGTGTCAGATATTTTAGGTAATAATGCCTTCTACTTGAAGTACTTCGATAGTGATAACTTAGACTTCCTAGTCAATGGGTAGTTTTTGAAGCACTAATTCATGGCTACTCCCACTGAGAATGTCTTTGAGTAATTTTATATTCTATAGTAGAGGTAAAATTAAGGCAATTTTCATGACTTCTAGATTAGGCTTTCCTCCTTTCACCATTTTGTTTCCTTATATCAACTTTCCTATTTTCTAGAGTAAGTTTCCTTTATTTTATAACAACCTGATTAACTCCTTTCTAAATGATCAAGATAATATCCAATCTACTATGCTTCATATAAAATTTTGAGCTTATATATTAAATCCTTGAGGTAGTCCCCAAAGGGAAAGTAAGTGAAGCAAGAGTCTAAGTGGATTACACCAATTGATTGATCCACAAGTTTTTACACCCCTATATTTGAGACTTATAGGATTTAAGTATATAATAAGAGATAGACCATGGCCATTTCATAATTTAATACCTTTATCAGCTATGTAAAAGTTACTCTCATTACTACATGTAAATTAATAAAGTTTTTTATTCCTTGGGTCAATCATGATTTCCATGCCAATACTTGTTTTCAAATAATACCCATTGATATAGAGTCTACTGACAAGGACATTCTAGAAAATTAAATTTTATTTCTCCCATACACCAGCTCATGGTGGTTCATGACCTTCTCTCCCATTCATATTCTAGAAAAAAAGATAGAGAGGATCAATGCATCCTAAAGATTGATCAAATAATCCTAAAGAAAAAAATTGAAAGGTGATCAAAGACTCACATGATGAAATAATATCAATGTATCACACACCATGCAAGTTTATGAAGGGAGAAAAGAGGGAATAAAAGGTAAATCTATTGGGGATATAAATTCCTAGATGTTATCAAAGTAATGATTGAGCCTCTAGTTTATTCATGCTTCAAAGAGGCCATTGTGAAACCTATAGTCTATTCCAAGTCTTTGATAAAAATTTCAAAACAAGGATAAAATAAAATCACCCTGCCATATAGAGTCCCAAGGTATAAGTAAGGTTAGTATGTTGCATGTGGTTTTGAGAGCCTCTTTCATGTTTTTGGTTTAATTATCTTTCTATGGTATGATCTATTTTCACCTTATAGTTGTTAACCAAATATTCTACATTCTTGAATACTTGGGTGTTTTCCTCCTATGAATCACCATTTATTGTGTACCAACATACCCCCATTCAATTTTTTTAAAAATAAGGACCCACTTTGCCAAGTATCCTTCTTTCTTTTAGGATCAGTGGGGTAACCTAAACTTTTTTCTTAAAAATTAAACTAACATAATGACACTTCTATTATTACAAACCAAAGCTATGCTTAGGCTTATCTTCAGTTAAATATATAGCCTTTAGTTTATTTTGTACATGTATGTTTATGTTTTTTTTAGATTCTAATAATTCATGAAGTTCCCTCATTTGATAAAGTTGCATGATGGTTTTTACCTCTTTCAGACTAATTGACTTATATGTTTGTCAATGTTTTGTTGTTTTGTGTTTTATCTTATGTAGATCATTATTCACTTATAATTATTTCTAATTTTTACCTATACCCCTACCAAGTCAGTAAAGACTACCATGTGGAATTCACTCACTCTCTCAAAGCCCTGAAGTGAAGTGAAGTATTCTTTATACTTAAGTATTCTAAAAAGGTTTTATGCCACTATGTGTCACATTCTTGCCAGCCCATAGCTTTTTTAACACTCAGACATATCTAAAAGGACTCCCTAGTGATTGGAAGGCTAGGATAATACTAAGTATCACAATCCCACTCACCTAGAAATTGATATACTAAATTTTACTGTACAAAAATCTTGGGGTTAGCATAACAATGATAACCATCCATGTGTCATGATCTTGTAGACCTAGTGAATAACATATTGAAGTTTAGTGTATGAAAGTCATGGGGTTAGTGGATTAGGGATAATCATCCACATGTCATGATCCTACTTTCTTGATGATTGGTAGGTTTAGGTTAAATGTATGAAAGTCCCAAGGATAACAAAGTAATGAAAGCCATCCACATGTCATGATTCTACAGACCCATCATTATCAAAGCAGGTCAAGAAGTTTCTAAGTCTCCCAAGTGAGGAAAGCACTAAGATGTAGACACATATCATCATCTCTCTCACCTAGATCCTTCATAATGATAGAAGGGGTATGACACTCCTGGTACAGTGTATCAATAACAACCCTCCACATGTCATGATCTCACAATCTTGAGGCAAAAAAGAAACAAGTCAATAAATAACAAGTCTATGTAATTGTAATGTGATTCTCTTGAGGAAGTGGAATGTTGAAAGTGTCAAATGGAGGTGAAAAAGCACTCATATCAAAATAAAGAGAATCCACCTAGCACCGAGGACTACAAAAGGGGATGGCACTTTATGAGGCAAATTTAAAATACTAAAATAGAAGAAATTAAAAAAATCCAAGGCCATTGGTGCCATTAATCCACATGAATTAGTCAACTAAGTGAATTCAATTCAGTTAGGTAACTAATTTATAGGGAATATATGTGATAAATGAAGTCAATTATAGATACATTGCCATCTAAGGAATAGCTTCTACTATGAATTTAACCTCTCTTATTACCACAAATTCCATAATTTCAAAGAATCAAAGCTCTTAAGTGTGAAACAATGGGTTCCAATTCATACCTTCTACCATCCCCCTTTGCATATTCCATTAGACGACCTGAGAAGTATAAAGATACAAGGTTTGATGAGGTTACCCTCATTTGTGAATTCAAAATATTATTTTTCTATATGGGAGGAAGTCAAAGTATCAAAACCTTGTGGCCCTAGAGATCAACTCTTAGCTTTTACCCAAAGATAAAGAGAGGCCCTAGTGGTAATAAAATCAATAGACCTACATGATGTTATGGAAAAAACCTAAGGTAATGCTCTGTTGACCTGTTATTTGATTTATTTGTAAATGGCCAATTTTTTGGAAAAAAATTGCATTTTCACCAATGTATCACCCCAACAACATATATTAGTGGACATACCTTTGAAAAATACTATAGGCTCCCACTTGAAATGGCCTACAATCAAGCCCTAGTTAATTCATGGATGTATGTAAACAATTCAACCAATAATTTTTTGGGAATGCGCTAGTGACCCTAGTACCTTCATAATTAAGGGCCATATTTATATAATTCGCATTGCCATATTTAGGTCTAGAATCCAAATTTTTATGGATTTGTTAAACTAAATTTATGGTTTCCCTAGTATAAACTATGTTAATAAGGTTTGGATTCCCTTGTTAGACACCATCCTCACTTACACTAAGGTCATAGCTATTGGCAAGATCCTTAGTGCCAATTTAATTAGCCAAGTCTTCAATTTAGTAAATAAACTAGATGACAACTTCTATATGATGTTGCATCTAGTAGACTCTATAATAGTTAATTTTCACTCAACTTATAAGGAATCATGGGAAATATAAACTAAGTATCCTAAGAACCAAATATGTGATGAATTAAATATGCTTCATACACATAAATTTAGGAAGAATATGACTAGACTTATCGAGACCTTCTATCTAATGGCATACCAAGCCATTTGTGGCAAAGATATGCCTATATTAGCTAATAAAATTTGAAGAACCATTGAAAATATTGGTTCTATTTATACCACATAGTCATTTGAATATAGGGAACACATATATACTCTTATGTATCTACCTTAGTTAGTCCTAGATAAGGTGGCAGAGTATGAAATTATAGCCCAACTAACTAATTCTATGGATTTTAGACTAAGAATTACCAAACAAGTAGTTATCCACCCACCTCCCATTTACATTGGTAAGATTTAATACACTAAATGGGATCATTTACATCTAATGGTAAAAATAAAAACACAATATGATTTCAAGTGGGTACCTTATATGCAATGGGGTCCAAGGCAAAAGGTTAATAAACATTTGAATAAAGTTAAGGGAAAGGTGAATATTGATTACAACCATGTATCATATCCATCTAATGAAATATTAAAGAATGCTTTAAATTATGCAAAGATACGCACCATAATGAACTGGTTAAATATGTCCATGGTAGTATCCATCCACATAGACTATCATATAAAAACTACAAAGGAAGAGGCTAGGAAAATTGTGGCCGAGCTTGGGTTTCAAAAACTCCTCAAGGATCCTTCCTATAGGTTCAAGCCGAAGGACAAGAATAGGCCAGTTAATCAGGACAAGAACCTATGAGAAGTGAGTATGAAGTTAGATAATGACTTAAAAAACATCTCATCCTAGTGGTCATAGTTACAATAACCATGCTAGTGTCCACCCTTCCTCATTTGGATACACATACTTAGGGTCTCATAACTATACCACATTTTGGAGGGTCATTATTTATGTTTCCTTTTCCTCCACTCATAGAATTATAATATGTGAGTTTCCCATATTTCCTCTCTCATATTTCTTATTTGGATCCATTCATACCCCGATTCCAAACCATTGAACCTACACCTCCATCAATATCCCCTTCCCCTATACAAGTATTCACTTCCCTAGGTTCACTCCCAATAGTCACTATTTCTCTCACCTCATCACCACCTATTTATCCATAAGATTCACCTACTATTATTTCACCTCTTCGAATATCAAATTCTACTCCTACAATACCCACATTATATACAATAGGAATCAGGGAGCTCCTTTAATTTCTTCTTAGATCACCCCAATGAAGGAGACCCCAAAGTAAAATTCATGGGGAGGATTTGATGAAATAAAAGGTTATAAATAATTAGAACCTATAAAGGTGAAATATAATGAAAAGGAGTGGTTTACCAAGGAGGAATAGGAGGATAAAATAGATACATCATTATCTAAAACCATTAGTGAGACCAAAAAGAATGATCTTGATGATGAATGGCTATTAGAGGAGTCTCAGTTAGGTAACACTAATATCTTGAAGACTAGTTTAGTCTCAATTTAATTACTTCATGACCCATATGGAGATAAAAAAGATGAAACATAGTATAAGTCCCTAACTTGTACAAATGGGATTTCAATGAACCTATTTCCAACCTCCTCACCTCCTATCACAACAATGGCACCTATATCAATAGTTCCCTTAATTACTACCCCTAGATGGTAATTAAACAAACTCCTCATTATTTACCTACTATTGTAATTGACATTCTAGTGAGTGCATCTACTGCAATGCCTATTTTTCAAGTCTTAGTCCTAGTATCAATAATCAAGGCTATGGTTACCTCAATCCAACTTTATAGATATATTACTAAAGTTAAATTCATGATGGTGATGGATTATTTTTAAAATTTTATCAGTACCCCACTTACATATGTATTCTTTCATTCCTCAAGCCCTCAGTCCTCTAAACTCAATAAATAAGTGCACTTCAAATATTTGGTCTCCACCACCATTTTTGATTTCCCATTTTTTCTCTCCTAACCATCCACTCAATTGGGCCTACCAATTGGCCATGCATCCCAAAAAAAATTTGTAACCATTATAATATAGAAATGGGTGGAGAGGGGAAAACCACTATTGACATAGTGACCCCAAAGAAGGTCATTAGTTAGATAAGAGTTATTCCCCATTTCTTTAAATTGGTAGTCTCTTCTCCCAAGCCTATTATCCCTCTAGGGAAATCCCCATATACCACTCCTAAGACCCTTCACAACAACCAACTTCCCTAAACATTCTCGAATGGATCCAAAAAATGCAAAAGGTAGAAAAAGGCAGGTAAGACCTGGTTATTTTTTAACAACAAATAGTCAAGTTTCATTTCAATATATAAAAAAAGACTATGAGGAAGGTCAAAATGAAAACTATAATGGTTTAAGGATATAATTTAGAATTGGAGTAGGGAGAATATATATTCTCTTTAATAAAGAGAAGAAAATTGCTTCTCTATGGTATTGTTGATTAAATAGAAGATCCATACACCTTTGTAGACTCTATGGGGGAATTAATAAAATAAATATTCAGATGCTTTGATCAAGACATAGAGGCATTACAAGGGATAAATACCATACAACCTCTGAGGGAAATTGTGGATAGTATGCAAGGAGTAGCTCAGAAGCTATATGACATTATCTAATTAATAAGAAGTGAAAATAATTAATCATAGCCCAAGTGGGGAGTTGTATTAACCCTTTATGAGAAGATGAAGAGAATGGAGGTTAGAATCCATTTATTAAGACAAGTGGCATAGAACAAATATTATGACCACCTCAACTTAATAACTTCTCTAGATGTATCATGGGCCTTGAACTACATAGATTAAAGGAGGGGTAACTTGATTAGATGGCATCAAGAGATGTGAAATTTAGTTCAACAACTCACCATCTACAAGGATCAAGCCATTAAAATTTTATGGGAAATAATAATCAATGGTGTGATTAACCTAAGTGGGGAATTAGTGCTCAGGGCCATCTTTGAAGACCTTCTCTAGACAAAAACAAATAGTTTTAAGCTATAATTCTAGGGAGCAGTATATAAGACCTAGAATGACTTGCTGTAATTGATAAATTTTGGTAGAATCAAGGTTATTAACATATATAATATTTATGTGGAGCTTAGGGATGCATTAAAATCACATAAAAAATTTGATGGATATACTTCCCTAGCTCTTCAAAAGACTTTTTTTAGACTTTTTAGTAATTGAAATGGATTTTCAGGTGATTCACAACCTCTAATTATAAATTTAGACAAGAAGACATGCATCTTTAGGTACCCTAACTCTACTGGTTATTTCAATACAACTACTTTTCAAATGTCTAGACTAACCACAAATGCAACTTAGGATACAACTGAAATGACTGCTAGACACCAAGTATCAAAAACTACCATGACCTCATCATAGGTAATTCTCCTTGTGATTACATAAAATTATTATAACAAAATGTTGTAACATTTTTTTGTCCTTTGTGAATGATTCACTATGTCGTGGCGTTGTAGGTCCTAATGATAATGAAACTTTGATCATTACTTGAAGGATGAGATGTTACCATCCAAAGCCTATATATACATGTACCTCTACATTTCAAAGGGAAGATAAATTTTGATATTCAATATAGATAGATACCTTTCTATTTCTAAAAATGTGCATTGCATAACTTTATCTTTCATGTCTATGTTATAGTATTTTTGTGTTTTTATCAAACTGGTAGCTTAGTTTCTTGATATATTCTATAGCAATTTTAAATAGGTTGTGGTTAATCAGTAAGGTTTTAATAAATTGAAAATGTGCAATAATAATTTTAGGTTGGTATATCTTATTTTCTTGCAATAAGTTTACTAGGTTACTCTTTAAATTTGTGTAGAAACATTATTTGATGTAACTTCTTAGACTGAGCTATAGCTAGTCAAAGGTGCTCTTTGGTATTAGCTATAATATTTTATTAATAAATGCTACAAAATTATTAATAATAGCAACATTTATCTTATGAATAGGATTTGATTACATTGTAATCCATAGACCTCTTTACTATGTTTATCAATTATGTGTGCTAAAGTAGTAGATTGAAAGCATTAGTCCCTTGGTAGTTCTCCTTGTTCTAAAGTTGGTTAAAAAAAATTATGTTCTCTATTTATAAATCATCTTTCCTACCTTACCCTTCCCTACATTTTAAGTTTCTTTAAATATTTCTTGATTTATTTAAATTAACCTCCATTTGATTAAACCCAAGTGAATCTAGGATTCATATCCACATTTTAACCATCCCAGTTAACAGTTGCTTCACTCACCACCATTCCACCACTTATCAATATAAGACCCAATACTTATAACTCATGACCTAGAATGAAGTCAATATTCACTGAGATCCAAAAATATTAGAAGTTACATCTTGATTGTTCTTAGGTGTGCATAAAACCCAAACAAACAAGTTCCATCTCCATTCTTTCCACCAAGCATGTGGGGACTGTAGGCCTAAATTATGAACCATAACATTTGACATTAACCCCTGAATATAGATAATCACTAGAAACTCTAAATTGTTTAAATTAAATTTATCTCTTAGCAAAGGCCAAATGGCCCATTCAAAATTTGAGACCAAATCCTTCACAATTTGAATTCCTCTCTTGAAATGACTCAAAGATTTCATTTCAGGTAACTATACTAGAAGAAGATTAGTATTTGTCATAATAGGATACTAGGTCAGAGGTTAGGGTTATTGAAGAAAAAAATATTAATAAATATATCACCAACCAATTTTAAATATCTTTGATAGTTTCAAAATCTTTATAAATAATTTTATCCAAAAAACACCCCTCATATTTTGCTTGGGTAAGAGGGATCAACAAATTATGGAAACCAATGTTTTCCTAACTAGACTTATTGTAGGTAGTTTTGGGAGAGATACTATTAAGTAGGAGAAGTTTTTAATATTCATTACCTGATATAGATATGATAAATCCTTTGGCATAAATTAAAATGCTTTTCCTATATATACAAATAATTCCCACACCACCTTTCTCCTGAGGAAAACATCAAATTTCCCAAGAAACTCTATGGAATCCTTGAGGCTTGAGCTTGTTTAGAACTAGACCATAGAAAGTATCTAATAACATTTCATATCTTATCATAGGATGATTTAGATGGCATCCAATAGGAAGAGTAGTAAACATGAGTAACAACCAAAATATTAGTGTATCCCTAGAATTTCCTTGCTAAAGAGAGGGGCTTGGTGACCCAATACTCAACTTTTTTTATCTACTCTTCATGAGATATTACTATAAATCCACAAGGGGGATATTGAATGAAAATTTAATGTCCAAAAATTTAATTTCTCCCAATGACAAATCTATTTCCAATTTTTTAGGAGTAACCAATAATACATTCACATCATACTTTACTTGAAGCATTGGGTTTTATTCCACTATAAGTTGGAGTCAAAATATTTGAAAGAAATGTGTAGGAAACATAAAGTCTATGAATTATTTTTATTTCTCTTCAAGAGGAAGAAAAGTATTATAAAAAAATGGCCGTTAATGATTTGATATGATCATTAAGGAAGAAAAATTCCCTTAATGAGACCTTGTTTAGACATATGAGTAAAAACATATCCAAGCACTTAAAAATATAGAACATATAAGGTTGGAACAAGAGGAAAACCTTTCCATATAGATAAGAAGAGGATAAAACTATTAAGCATGACCCCATTGATAATGAGACATGTTGAGGGGTCCAATAAAATATTTTGAAAAACCAAAATAAAGAATTGGCCAAAGCCAAGAGCTTAAATTATGGAAAGAATAAAAGGTTAGTTGATCCCATCATATGCTTTTTAAAAATCTAATTTGAGAAAGATGGTTTGGTGATGAGAGTTTATTTTCCACTAAATTCCTTCCAAAATAGAAATATGGTTGTCTAATATATATATTATCGATAAAACCTTTTTGCTTTAGTTTGGCATTGACATGAAGTGTGTGTGTATATATATATATATATATATATATATTATCGATAAAACCTTTTTGCTTTAGTTTGGTATTGACATGAAGGAGATGGAGGTAGTTAGCAAAAGATTTAGTGAGGATTTTAAATGACACATTAAGGAGGGTTATGGAATGCCAACCAGTGATAAGTTTAGGATCACTAGCCTTGGGGATAAATTTGATGTTTCCATTATTAAATTTGATAAGGACATGAAATCCATCAATGCCCAAAGATTAATCATTACTTATGCATTGTAGAGAATAAAATAGCTCATCAAGGGATAGAGTTGAATCACATAATTTTTGGCTAACTAGACATAGCTTGTTAAGAAAAACATCTAAGAATTATTTTAAAGTTTTATATCTCTCCAATGTTTCATTTTGGGCTTGTAAAATAAATTTATAGTTATCCAAAAAAGTAATGAAAATGTTAGGGATATTGGTAAGTCTTAGTTGAGCTAACTTGATGGACTTGATATGGTCTCCAACTTGCTTGGATCTAAGAGATTCAAAGAATAAATTGGAGGCATTATCTCCAATTTTAAACCAATGGAGGTGAGTATAAATTTATTCCTCTCGAGCCATGTGACTATCTACCACTTTGATTTGGTGTTTGAGAGAGGTAATCAAATATTTCATTTTAAATTTAAAAGGATTATGTTGAGGAGAGAAGAGATCATGCTATATTACTTGAGCATAATGCCATCAACATACTTATAGACACATGTTATCTATTACCATAATGGAAAATAAAGGTGGTGGTATGAAGGATGGATTCATTCCTCCACTCAATCTAGTTAGAAATGTAAGGTGGTCATGGCACAAGATTTCAAACCCTAAAAATGAGATAGATGGTGCCCTCATGGAAGAGGAAAAAGTTTTTTAGGAAGAATTGACTGTATGACACTTTGGAGTGACTGCCACTCCACTCCACTCTACATGTGATGGGATTTTGGTTTGAAAAAACAAATTTAGAATGCACAAAGACAAGTTATCCATCACAAAGATTAAAAGAGATGTGATACTCTAAAATTCATAAAATAGTCCAATTTCATGAGGACCCTATCAACACTAGTGAAATAATTGGTCCATATAAACCAATGAGTGGTATTTAATGGCCAACGTTAGAGGAGAGGGTCCATAAGGCACCACTAATTTTTAAAACAAAACCATGCCTCACATTCACCTACACACCATAACATTGGGAGGGATCCAATCTTGTCTTTGGAAATTTCAATCATATTAAACTCTTTGAACATGAGCCAAGTGGTGAAGGGTAAGCTATATAAATATTACATTAAAACTATTATAGTAGGACCATCATTTGGGTAATAAATATACAAGACTCCAAATGAATAATCATTAATATTAAGTAGAATCTCAATACCTGGATATGGAAAATATTTTCCCCAAGAAATAATTAAGGGGAATTTTATTGGGGAAACCAAAATACTAGCATCACCATAACCCTACTCATACAAAATGTAGAAGAACATGTTGAGGTATGTTTAAGATAAAAGGTAAGCATATGTTTGTGCACTATTGGTGATATGATTGTCATTGATGCTAAAATATTAGGTAGGATTGATGGAGAGAAGAGCATGTTTTAAATTTGTAAAGTGTAAAGTTATCATGATTTTACAAGAGATCATTTCTGGAGGATTGAAGAGTAATTGATTCAAGATCTATTAAGGGTTTTTTGAGTGATTTATAGATATATGGTTTACAGGTTCAGATGAAAAGAAATGAGCTCCATAATGATTTATTTTAGCTATAAAAAATTATAGGGTTTTTTAGTTAAACCCTAAGGGTTTAAGCCATGAAATTAATAGGCATGTTTTATTTTTATGTTGGCTAGCTATAGATGGGAACCAATTACTTAAGTTATAACTTAAGTCTTCCTTGTCATTGTGCAATTTTCCCCTTAAACCTAATAATTATCAAATCAAGCAAATGTTATAAGAATTTATATTTCTTAAGTCCTCAACTTAAGATTTTTACCATCTCGATCAATGTTCAATATTTAATCAAACATTAAAGATCCAACAAAGTATAGCAAAGTCAATTTGTCAAAGGCACCTCTGAGTAAACATGTTAGTGATAAGTGTCACAATCACAAAGCCTAAATAATAAATATATGGACTGGTTTAAATTCAAATAGTTAAGGATTAACAAGAGGATGCTATGTGTCTTAATAGAGGGAACTGACAACAAAGGTGTAGAAGCCATGCGAGGGTGCCAAGTGTCACATTCATAAGAACTCATCAAAGATAAAGTTAAAGCTTATAAAAAGATCAAATGGTGAGCAGATGATCATGAAATGAAGATCTAATGGAGTGAGTTAATGGGATAAATTGATTGATGTTTATTGATATAGAGGCATGTTGAAGATCAATCTAGTTTAACAAGACCGATAGTGCGTATTCATTCCAAAGACTTAGGAAGAAATGAGATGAGATTAAGAGCTTAAAGTTTAATGTTAGATAGAGGTAAAGTCATGCAAATTTGAATATATAATGGAATGTAGGAGATCAAATCAAAAAATCTAATGGATGCATTTTAAAGTTGGAACATTAAAGCTTGGAAGCATATACGAATCCAACAAAGAGTGTGAGCTTGTCAGAACTTGATCGAATGAGAGAATTTTAAAGTTGAGAAAATTGAATAAGGATTATTCGATCATGTTCTGAAACTTAAGATCAATGGTCAATTTTTAAAGATATGTTCATCCCAATGGTCAAGTGGATGAACATGTAGTTATGCCATAAATTTTGACATAGATAATGAAATTAATTATTATAATCAATCAAATTTTTGTAATATGGCATGTTCATTAAAACCAATGCCTAGTATATGCTAAATATAGTAATGAGACCAATAATCATGGCAGTGAATCATAGGTTCAAGACATAGAAAACTTGTTATTAAAGATAGGAATTAAAGTCCAATAGAACTAAGTGTGATGTGTTAGTGAACAAGTGTGAACATAGAGAAGATAAAAAACCCTAGACCAAATGCTTATATATATGTCATCTAGGATATAGTAAATGTTTTTGGAGATGTTGCTACTAAACTTAGATGAAGTGCGTCAAATAAAAAATATAGAGACATAGAACCAAAGGGGCAAAGAGAAAGAGAAGAGAAGAGAGATAGACGTGCAGAGTATGAGTAGTTACAAACCAAAGCTATAATAAATAATTGAGTTAGATTCATTCATGAATCAAACTTGTAATCTAGAGTTATAGCTCTATAGTTTGAATATAGATTTGATTGGTGGGTATTATCAAATAAGCTGAGTTGGTACTCAATCAGGGGAGTTGGTGCTTCCTTAGAGTAGGTGCTCTTAAATTAGGGGATTGGTGTCTCCTTAGGGTCAATGCCCTTAAACATTATAACTAGTGAGGTTATTTATTATGAGGCTATATTAGAATAGTATATTCTAGTAGCTATTCTCATTATGGTTTTTCCATATTGAGTTTTCCATGGTATATCTAGTGTTATGCATATTTATGTGTATGTGATTTTTGCATATATTTTTAGTCTGTATTCAAAGTTTAAAAAAGGGATAAATTAGTCAATCTACTAATTTACCCCCCTCTTGGTAGATAGTTGTGTTTCAATAATTGGTATCATAGCTCAGTTTCTTAGAAGAATCTTAATCAACTTAGGTAGATCTTGGATGGTGAACATAGATGGCTAGTCAAGAAGGATCTTACTTAATTAAAACACCTATCTTTGATGGATCAAACTATGAATTTTCGATCATTAGAATATAACCATATTTATCTTCATTAGGGTTTGATGTATGGATGCCTATTGTAAATGAATATACAACTCCTGCTACAACTCCTACTAATCAGGATACCAATAAAGCATATGAAAGAAATGCCAAAGTTAAGAATGCTATTTTATGTGGATTATCTACTTCAAAATTTGTAAAAGTGATACATTATCAAAATACACAAGATATCTATAATAAATTAAATATCATTTATGAAGGTAATGATAAGCTAAATTAGTCCAAGATAAAAATATTCAAAGGCAAGTTTGAGAGCCTTAAAATTAATGAAGAAGAGAAAATTGTAGAATACCTCCTTAGTGTAGATAAAATAGTTAATGCAATTAGAGGCCTTTGAGAAGGGATGAAAGATCCAATAATTTTAAAAAATATCCTAAGATCTCTACCTTTAAGGTATGACTCAAAAATATCTACAATAAAGTAAGAGATATGGATAAACTCACTATTGATAAGTTCATGGCACATTCATAGCATATGAGATGAGAATGGGAGAAATAGATACCTTTAAGATAGAAGATGCATTCAAAGCATCTAAAATAGTAAAGGTAGAAGCACCTACACCTAGATCTAAAGAGAATGATGAAGAAGAAGCCAACTTTGTCAGAAGACTAAGAAGAGGGTCTAAAAAGTCAAAGGTAAGTTACCCTTTAAATGATTTAACTATGGTAAAGTAGGAAATTTTACTATTAAATGCTCTTTTAACAAAAAAGATAACTCTAAGCAAGAAGAGGATATCAAAAAGATGAAAACCCACTATTCCAAGAATAAGAAGTTCTTCAAATAATAAGAAAAGTCTATATATAAAAGAAGAAAATGATTCATTGGATGACAATGATAATTATGATGATGACCATGAATGTGCCTTTGTGGCTGAGGAAAAAGAAGTCCTATTCATGACATTAGGATCATATTCTATGGACCAAGAAGAAGTTGAAGACTTAGATGAAGAAGAAGAAGGAGAAGTGGATATAGAGTGTGAATTCATATGTGTTTTACAAGAAATTGAAAAGATGAGAAAAGAGAACTCAAATTAGAAGAATTTTGGACAAAAATAGATAGAAAAAATGTGCAAAAGTGTTGAAAAATCTGATTAGATAGTGTTTATCCTAAATACACAAGTTTAAGAGGCAAAAAAAATAGAAGATGTATTCAAAATTGAGCTACAATATAAATCTGATGAGTACATGAATTTAGAAGTAGAGATAATTTATTCGATAAAGAACTTGAGAAAGATAAAGATAAAATAGATAAAGGTCTGAAGCTAAAAGGAGGATCATATATTCTTGATGATTTGATCAACTCTCAAAATATTTCAAAAGAGAGATCTAGTCTTGGTTATGGAAAAGGAAAAATTTCCATAACTAGTACATTTACTAACCTATATGACAACTTCAAAGTAGAAGGAGAATCAAGAGTAAAGAAAGAGATATATTACAAGGATATAAAAACATACACAATCACTATAGATGTGAAGAAAGATAAAGGAGAAAAGAATCCTAAAGAAAAGAAGAAGACAAAGGTAGCTAATGCAGATGGTTACACAAGAGTGAGAGACTTGAAGAGTCCAGACTTTAGAAGAGTTCCTCATCCTGTAGAAAGAAATGATATGACCATGTATTTCTCATCTTTATATGGTTATTGTTATACCTATAATCAATTTGGTCATATGGCTATTGATTATAGAGTTGTACCCAAAAGAAGAACAAAATTTGCAAACAAAAATTCATTTACACCCTTATTAGATATAAATGTAATATGATATAATTGAAATAATTTTGGTCACATACCTAAACAATGTAGAACAAAATTTATAAGACCAACAACAAAAAGTAAGAATAAAGGCATTCCTCCTAGTATGAACAAAGGTTCACAAGTATATAAAAAGGGAAGAATAAGCTAAATAAGAAACCCAAAGATGTGTGGAAAGTGAAAGATCAATCTATGATTGCTCAAAATACACTCCATGCTAAGGAGAAAAATTTGTGGGTAATAGAAAATGGTTTCTCAAAACACATGACTAGTGACAAGAGAAAGTTCATTAAATTAAGCAAATATAAGGAAGGATCTGTTAGCTTGGGAGATGACACTACATTAAAGATTCGAGGTAAAGGAACCTTGAACATAGATGGAAGATTGTCTACGCATGATGTCCTTTATGTTTTAGGTATTGAAACATAATCTACTAAGTGTCAGCTAAATGTGTGGCAATGGATATAAGGTGACATTTAATGCATAAGGTTGAAAGTTAAGGATATTTAGATGTCTAGTTGCAAAATGGAAAATAATTGAAAGCAATATCAATAATCTTATTGAAGTGAATGGTAATAATTGTCTGATAGAGAATAATGATGAGATTTGGTTATAGCATAAAAGAATGGGCCATGCCAATTTTGACAACCTGGTAAATGTAATCTCAAATAAGTGTGTTAGACACATGCCTAAGATAACTAAACCTATAGACACTACTTGTAAGGAGTGTCAACAAGGCAAGTAGACAAGGGTCAGATTTCAAATAAAGGAGTATGCAACTACAAAGCCTCTAGAATTAGTTTATACTGATATTTATGGTCCTACTAAGATAAGAGGATCTAAAGGAGAGAGATACCTCAAGTTATTTGTAGATGATTACTCAATAATGACATGGGTAACCTTTTTGAAGTACAAGTTATAGGCATTTGAGAGATTTAATATCTTTAGGGCCATGGCGGAGAATGAGATTGGATAAAAAATAGTGTTTAAGATCTGATAAAGGTGGAGAATTCACCTCAAATGAGTTCATATAGTACTGTGAGAAGCATGAAATCAAATAGAATTACTTTATAACAAGGAATCTATAGCAGAATGGAGTTGTTGAAAGAAAGAACATGGTAGTCAAGGAGATGGCTAGAACAATGTTAAAATATGCCAAGTTATATGATGGATATTAGAGAGAAGCAATCCAAACAATTGTATATATCTTGGATAGATTTCAACTAAGGATAAACAATGATAAAAATACCTATGAACTATGGTCTGGAAAGGCATCCTTTGTTAAGTATTTTAGAGTGTTTGGTAGCAAATACTACATCAGGAGATAAGAAGACGAATTGGGAAGCTTTGAATCAAGATGTGATGAAGGAATATTTATTGGTTATTCCACCTAAAACAAAGCCTACATATGTTACAACAAAAGGCTACACAATATTGTAGAGACCATCAATGTCAAGGTTGAAGAAGGCTTGAAACAAGTTAAACTTGACTGAGAAATTTTTATTCAAGAATCAGATTTTGAAGAAGAAGCAGCTAATGAATAGCATGAGGAAATAAATGAAAATCCATCTACAAGATTTGTTCAAAGGATCATCCTATAGATTATATCATTGGCAATAAGAATAAAGGAGTTCAAATAAGGAGAAGAGTTTCAATGAACAAGGTGCAAGTAAGTTTTGCTCTAATGTCTAAAATTGAGCCTAAGAGCTATGTTGAAGTTAGCAAGGATGAGAAATGAATAAAATACATGGATGAATAACTAGGCAAAATTGAAAAGAATAAAACTTGAAAATTAGTTCTAAGACCTATAAACAAGAATGTAATAGGTACAAAGTGGGTCTTTAGAAAAAAGCTGCATGAGGATGAAACTTATAAGGAATAAAGTGAGATTGGTGTGAAAAGGATATGAATAATTTGAAGGCATAGATTATGAGGAAACATTTGCTCTAGTTTCCAAATTGGAATCTATAAGAATGTTTCTATAATTCTCTATTTATTAGAAGTTTAAAGTTTATCAAATGGATGTTAAGTCTTCTTTCTTGAATAAGAACCTAGAATAGGAAGTCTACATAGAACAACCTTAAGATTTTTAGCTATCAGAATAAGAATATTATGTGTGAAGATTGAAGAAAGCTCTGTATGGTCTAAAATATGCACCTAGAGCATGGTATTCAAGATTAGACTAGTACCTAAAACAAGGATTTAATAAAAGATGTGTAGACATCAATCTGTACTTCAAATTAGAAGGTGATCATATGTTAATTGTTAGTGTATATGTATATGACATCATCTTTAGTGGTAGGAACAAAAAAATGTGTAAAGAATTTAATACATAAATTCAAAGTGAGTTTGAGATGTCTATGCTTGGAGAACTTTCTTTATTCCTTGGTGTAGAAATAACACAAAATGATGAAGGGATATTTATATCCCAAACCATGTATGCAAAGGAAATGATCAAGAAGTTTACAATGAAAGATAGAAAAGTAGTTAGTACTCCCATGATAACTAGATGTAAGTTGAGAAAAGAGAATGAGTCACTTGATTCAAATCAGAATATGTATAGATAAATGATAGGTAGCTTGTTATACCTGACTAAATCAAGACCTAAGATCATAAAAGTAGTGTGCATTGTTACAAAATTTTGATTTTCTCCTAAAAAATCACATGTAAATATAGTAAAAAGGATATTTATATATATCAAGAGCACAATTGACTATGGTATATGGTATCCCAAAGGTGAATATTTTAATTTGATCACATATACAGATGCTAATTGGGTAGGAAGTGTGGATGATATAAGAAGAACTAGTGGTGGTGCATTTTTTCTTGGAAATAGAATTTTTTCATGGCTAAGAAAAACCAAGAATTAGTTACTCTTTCTACAATAGAAGCTGAGTATGTGGCAACAGTGGCATGTTGCACTCAAGTCTTGTAGATGAAGAAAATATTCAAAGACATCAAGGTAGAGTACAAATAACCTATATCTATTATTTTTGATAATTAAAGTGATATTAACATATAAAAGAATCCATTGATAACTTCTAGAACCAAGCATATATCAATCAAATATCACTTCTTAAGAGAAAAGGTTACATATATAGAGGTCACAATGGAGTATGTGCCAACTTAGGATCAAGTTGTAGACATATTCACCAAACCTCTTCCCAAGGAATAATTTAAATATCTAAGATAGAAGTTGGGAGTGGTGTCTCCCACATCACATCACTAGATCCTAGTGATAGGGCATGAGTCCAAGGGGAGTATCATAGAAGTCTTGTTAATCCCTAGAAGAAGAGAGAAAAGGAAACTTAGATATGTATAATTTTTAAAATTTATAATGAGTTGATGGTTGTATATTCTTGGATAAACCCCTTTATTTTATAAAGAGGGAGAAAAAATTGGACAAACTATGAGAAATTTGGAGTCCCTTTTCCATTTATGTCAAATGGGGGAAAAAAGTGTAAATGCTCTCTGGAAAAGGAGCAGAACAGGTGTCCAAGTTGAGTTTTAGCAAATGTGCCATGGATAAA